>JADRCC010570311.1:0-19360 GCA_019843855.1 Hylomyscus alleni | reverse complement strand
TGAGGATTATAGACATAGTTTATTCCGCTGAGAAAAGTCTTCCTGCCCCTTTCCACCCTTCAGGTCTCAGCTTCAATGTTACTTCCTCTGCCCCAGACTGGATCAAGCTTCTCCCACAGGGAACATTCTACAGTTGTCCATTTAATGTCCTCCCGTCCTTGCCAGCGATAAAAGCCAGTAGTTCTCAACCTGTGGATCGTGACCTCTTGTGGGTGTTACACATCAGATATTTACATTAAAATCCATAACAGCAAATTTACAGTTATGAAGAAGCAATGAGATAAGTTTCCGTTGTGGTGATGTGAGGAACTACCTTAAGGAGTCTTGGCAGTAAGAAGGGTAGGAAGCTGCTGTGAGCTCTGGGCTCTGCTTGCTTCTCCCCATTTTTATTTTCCAGGTCCAAGGCCCAATTGCAAGAAAGCTCTCACCTGCAGAGATGCGACCGGCTTTCTATTCTTAGAGGGTAGTCTTCTGAGTAAACAAATCGATGCTATTATTTGATTCTTAATATCTGCTTTTCCCTAAGACCTTGGTCTTGCAATTTGACATATTTTTTTTTTTAACGAAATATGTAAGTGTTTTGGGAAGATCTTCACAGAGACGAGGGCTGCTATATTTAAACGCAAGTACAACTGCAGAATGAGCACGGGCGTCGTGTGAAGTGATGGCCCTTAATGACTTAAAGCAGCCGATGCCAGTAATTAGGACTATTTTCATAGTGCAGAGAAGATGATTTTTGGAAAGTGGAGTAGGGAGTAATTAATTTCACATAATAGTCACACTGGGACCTATTGTGAGCTCTGACATTAATGATGTATTTCTTTTCTGTAATTAATTTTTATGCTCAGTCCTGGGAGCCCTCCACAGACTTCTTCAGAACAGCTTCTTGCTTAATGCTCCCAGCTCTCCCGGCTTCATCAACTCTGGCTACTCTCTTTAAAGATAGAGGACACACAGACAACCAGAAATAGATACCCACCCAGCCAGATTTTAGTCCAACCAATGCTTTCCTTGCTCAGGAAGGTAATTATAGTAATTAATACCAGCAAGGGTGCGTCTTGGAACCGCAGAGCTTCTCTGTTGAGAGTAGAAGCAGAAGATGAGGGAGAGAAGCGGTGTGCGGCAAAGATGAGGGCAGGAGAACTTTATTTCCTTTAGGGGCTCCTGCCATGTAGGCAGCATTGAGAATGGAAGGGCTGAGTCAGATGGCCTGAGGCTTTTATGGTAAAACAGTTCTAAGTAACAGGGAAGGCTTCATGGGGAGTATTTGTGAGGGCTGCTCTCAGCTCTTACCCTCACCAAAAGTAACAGATGACAATTTTGCTTTGTCCATGCGTATGATTCTGAAGAAGATTTGCGTAGGGCAGTGTTAGGGGGTCCCAAATGTGGACTGGTGGCTCTCCAAGTAAATGTGCTTATGGTTCCTGCTAGCATCCAGGGATGAAGGACTCAGTTGTTATTGGACTCAACATCCACAGCTCTTCTGGGAACTTCAGGGTCTTTTGTGCCAGATTATAAGTGCTGAAGTACCTGGTTTCTTGAACTGAACTGGCAACAGAGTTTGTATTTATGTGTGTGTGTGTGTGTGTGTGTGTGTGTGTGTGTGTGTGTGTGTATGCATGCACATAGTATGGGTATGGTATGTGTGTATAGTGTGTATGAGTGTGTGCACATGTGATCATGGTATGTGTATATGTATATGTGTATATGTATGTGTATGTGTGTGCATGCGTGCGTGCACATGCATGTGTGTGCATTCTAGGTTCTGTTCCTCTAGAGCAGGGGTTCTCAACCCGTGGTGTTGCATATCAGATATTTACATTACTATTCATAGTAGTAGCAAAATCACAGTTATGGATTTATTTATTTATAGTAACAAAATAATTTCCTGGTTGGGGGTCACCACAGCATGGGGAGCTGGATTAGAGGGTCACAGCATTAGGAAGGTTGAGACCTGCTGGCCTAGAGGAAGCTGACTAATGCAGAGAGAGGACTGATTTCATTCTCTTGGTCTAGGGCTAGTGTGCGGACAAGCTGATGGACACCGTGAATATCACATGTTTTAAAACCCACACTAGGAAATGGAGTGTTGTTCAGCGATTCAGTGTTTGGCTAGCATGAATGAGGCTCTGAATTCCAATGTGTGAACCAAAAGTATAACCAGCAAACAATAGCAACAAACCTCTTTGCAATCTTTTTCTTCTCTTTACATTTTGGTACGTGCCTGTATATGGCATGTGTGTAAGTGTTTATGCGTGTTTGTGTGAGTATAGCATATGTGTAGCGGTCAGAGGACAACCTTGTGTATCTGCCCTCTCCTTCTCCCTCGAGTGAGACAGGGACTCTTCTTTGTTGCTGTAGATCAGGGTAGCCCTGCCCACAGACTTCCAGGTTTCCTGCTATCTTGGTCTCCCATATCACTATACTGGAGTTGGGGTTTAGCCGCACACTACGGTATCTGGCTTTATGTGGGCTCTGGGTATCTGAACTCAGATCTTCACACTTACAAGGTGTATGAGTTAGTTTTCTGTGGCTGTGGTAAATATCATGACCAGCAGCAACTTATAGAAGGAAGAGTTGATTTTGAGCTTATGGTTAAGGGAGAGTCTATAAGGTATTGTGGGGCGTGCCATCGGGTGGCAGGAGCAGCAAACCAAGAGCTTACAACGTCAATTACAAAAACAAACAGAGAGGGTGAACTGGAAGGAGAGGCAAGGTTCTAACCACTCAAATCCCACCCCATGGACGTACTTTCTCCAGCAAGCCTCCATCTCCTAAAAGTTCCATAAGCTCCCCCAACAGTGCACCAGCAGAGGACCAAGTGTTCAAATATGTGAGCCTGTGAAGGACATAGACCATGCAAACCACCGTACAAGGCGAGTGCTTTACGCACCGAGTCATCTCCCTAGTCCCCATTCATTCAAATTCTTAAAGAAAGGGATATTTTAGAACCAGTTTTCCAGCCTGCCAATGGCTGAATGCACATTGGGGCAATATGTCTATTCTTCAATGAGGAGGGGCTGCCTGAGTCCTCAGATGTAGGAGAAGCTCAGGCTCTACCTCACAAAATAAACATGAGTGGCCAATAAGTGACCTGGTGACATTGTCCTAGTTTCATTTCTGTGGCCGTAATAAAATATTCTGACAAGAAGCAACTTGGAGGAGGAAAGGGTTTATTTCAGCTTCTATGTTAAAGACCATTACTGCTCAGAGGCAGGCTTGCTTGTGTTTCCACACAGCATTACCGCCAACCAGGGAGCTCACTTCACAGCCAAGTATACACAGTTAAGAACCAGAGGCAAGTAGGGTGCTGCTTGCTAGCTGCCTCCCAGCCCTCCCAGCCCTCCCAGGCCTGTTCATACTCAGTCAACTTTCTTATACAGCTCAGAGCTATATAGCTCAGGGCCACCTGTTGAGGGACAGCACCACCCACAGTAGGCTGGGCACACCTTTGTCAATTACCAATCCAGATACTCTACCGCAGACTTGCCTACAGGCCATTCTGGTCTAGACAATTCTCAAAGGTGTCTCTAAGCTCTGTCAAACTACCAGTCAAAGCTAATTAGGGCAGATACTAAAGGAAAATTGAATCCCAGAGAGAAGCATGGGCAGAGAAATACATTTGTAGCAGAAACTGGCATAGAGATACACTTATTAGAGCAATGGTTCTCAACCTTCCTAATGCTGTGACCCTTTGATATAGTTCCTTATGTTGTGGTGACCCCCCCACCATGAAATTATTTTTGTTGCTACTTCATAACTGTAATTATATTACTGTTATGAATTAATGTGTAAATATCTATGTTTCCTTAGGTATTCCTATGGTCTTAGGTAATCTTGTAAAAGGGTCTTTCAACCCCAAAGGGGTCGTGACCCACGAGTAGAGAACAGAGATCTCTAGGGATGGAATAGAGAGGAAGAACAGGATGTCCAAGCCCAAGCATGAAGAATGTCATGCCTTCACACACACACACACACACACACACACACACACACACACACACACACACAAAACCACTGAGCTTTCTTTTTCTTGTAAATGCTTCTCCACATGTGTGACAGGGACATGGAGTTAAGCATCTCATTATATTCTCGTGTAAAGCTGCCATAAGTAGAAGCAACCCAGTGGATCATCAGTGTGTTGGCTACCCTAGGATATAACCCCTGGGCTCTGCTCATCAAGGATGGTCAGGCCAGAGCAGAACCCTATGGAGACTGGTAAGCAGCCATCAGACAAGTCTTTTGTTTCAATATCAGAGTTCTGATACTGAAAGGTCATTGGTTTCTAGAGTGAAATCAGCTGCCCAGTCTTCCTGGTGGCAGATGTGAGCTCTTCAGGATTGGCTCAGAGGCTCTAGAGCAGTGTCCAGCCTCACCAGAAGTGTGTCTCTACCATTCTGGACTTCAGACTTATCCAGAACCTTCTTCTATCTGTTCTACAATTATGAATGGACCGTGAGTCTGGAAAGAAGGGCAAGGTGTCTGATTGCCAAGCATACCCACACCTCTCCTTCTTGTGTAGTTGCCTCTCTTGGCCACAGGTCAGGCTTCCTTTGACCCACACCAGCAGTGGTTTTTGCCAAACATATACTTCCCTTTAAATCTATGTTCTTTTCTGTGCTGTTTCTGACTTTGTAGACACATTCAGTTCCTGGTATGTAGTTTTTACTATGTGTTATTATGTTCAACTGCTTAAACACATCAACGTGAAAAAAACCAAAAAACAATTTCAGATAGCCAATAGACCCATGAGAAGGACAATTCCCTATTTTTCTCCTCTGTCCTGAGTCTTCACTAATTTATATGAAATAAGGTATATCTGAAAAGCATTTGACTATTCATCAATGAATATGTCACATGTGGAGCCCTGGAAGGTGAGAGGGGAGCCTCCAGCTGGGGCTGCAGAGTGGACCAGAACATCAGGAGTAAGAGGGGGTGAGAATATGGAGTGTTAGCATCTCAGGAATGTGGGTAATGTCTTAATGACATCCCAAGGGAATTGTGTGCTTAACAAAAGAGGACAGAGACTGATAACTATCATCTTGCCTTCTCAGTGGGCAGCATCATGTCACAGAGAAGACTCCTGGGCACCTACAATGAGTCTGTAGAGTTCCTAAGAGGCTAAAGGCTCATCCTCTTTTTATTTTGATTTTGTCTTCTCTTAATCTGCAGAATCCTGGAAAATCTCATTAATTTTTGCTTGATTAAATAGGAACTTTACTTCTAATCCGTCTAATCTAAATACATTTTGGAAAGCCTAAGTAAAGTTGTTTGGAGGAACACAGGTGACCAAGAGGAGGGGTTCCCTTTATGAGAGCACAGTTAACAACACTTGTCCCAACAACCATTTTTTTCCACTGTTGCTAAATTCTTCTGAGTCACTTCATTCCAGGCAGTACCCTTTCCTGTGAGAGTTCTGGGGAACACTGGCTTAGAGTCACTGACTGGTCATGCTTGAGGAGAGGCAGAAATGGGCAGCTCATTGGTTCCACTAGGTTGGGGAATGAGCTAGTACCCTACAGTATTGCCAGCACCCAGAACCATGGTATATGCCAGCGACTGGGATAACACCATGAATGAAGGAATGGATAGACAGACAGAAGGATGGGTGGATGAAGGAATGGATAGATGGATGAAAGGAGGGTGGATAAAGGAATAAATAGACATATGGAAGGATGGGTGGATGGAGGAAGCAGGTATGGGACCCATGAAGGAAAATGGGCTTCTCATTTTCATTAAGATCTGAAGAGTTTCTTCACATCTGCACTGCAGACTAAATGCTTAATAGGTTGACAAGAGGGGAAAATAGCAAAACATCTGTAAGAACCAAGAGAAGAAGGGAGAAGGGGAAGGGGAAGGGGAAGGGGAAGGGGAAGGGGAAGGGGAGGGGGAGGGAAAAGAAATAGAAGGGGGAGGGGGAGGATGAAAAAGAGAGGAAGGGCAAGGGGGAAGAGAGACAGGGAAAGGGGGAGAGAAACAGGGAGACAGAGAGACAGACAGAGAGACTCACACAGAATCAGAGACACAGAGATACACATAGAAAGACAGAGAGACACAGACACACAGAGAGAAATTCTGAATGCCAGTGGTTTTGACTGAGATGTGTGAGCCCCAGTAATGGGACACAGCAGTGAGATTCCATTAGTTGTGACATCATCCAGATAGCACATTCCTCCTGAATCTGGGGTAATTCCAGTGAACCCACAGTCGGGCCTTCAAAAGATAAACTGAATGAGTTAGGAGGCTTTCCTTTCAGAACCACATAGGGGAAAGCAATGACTCTCGTTCCTGGAATCCTCCAATGCTCAAACAGGGAACCATGCTGAAATCTTCAGATAATTTAAGGAAAATAAAAGGATATGACCCAGTTGTATGAGACACTTACCCACAAATATGTAATATCCTGAGAGACATGAACAGTCTAGAAAAAATGCTATCTGGAGAAATAGAATGCAAACCACATACACAATTTAAAGAATCTAGAAGTGGCCAGCAAGATGGCTCAGCTGACAGACATGCCTGTAGTGGGAGTTGGGGATGAGGGTCCAGTCCCTGGATTCCACAAATCATAGAGAGAAGAAACTCCCAAGAGCTACCCTCTGGCATTTACATCCCTGTTATGGTCCTGATGTACCTGCACTTACAAGAAAATAAAATAAAAGAAAAAAGAATCTAGAAGCCACATTTTAAAGATATGATATAGGCCAGTGTAATTTTGGTCACATATTCAATTTTAATCAACACATCAAAAATGTTATCAACCCAACATTTAATAGACATGAAACATGTTAGTAGGATACTTCATAATTTCTTTCCTATTGAATCCTTGAAAGCAAATGTATGTATATCTTAAACTTATGATTTATCTTAACCAGAGCTCACATCTCAGGAGCTCAGAAGCTACCCCTTTTTGTGTATGGGGGGTGTCTCTGGTTATTTTATTCCTATTTATTTGCTTTGGGTTTGTATGACATGGTTTGAATGAGACTGTCATTTACAGGATATCTGCCACCTCACCTCTTGGATGATCGCCTGACCCTGACCTCCCAAACATCATTTATCCTATAGTCTAAGAGGAACCAGTGTGCCTAATGTGACCAGGCAAGCTAATCAGACTCATGCTCTGGGACTCATATTCATATTTGGAAGTTGTATGGTGCAGAGGAAGGAGTATGGTGGGGGTTTCTAGGATGTTACTCTGGATGTCTCCTCATTATGAGTAGAGGCTATCTCAGGATGGGGCCACAAAGAGACAAATTGCCACTTAGGATGTCCACAAGCCAACCACCTTGTAGTCAAGCTATGGAATTAAAGCCAAGTCTGTTCTAGACCTCATAGTAGAGGGGAAGGTACTCAGAGAACTCCAATAATGCAAATGTCAGAGAGAAAAAGGGAACAGAACACAGTAGCTCCATCTCCTGAGGCCCCAGTTTAGGATCCCCTAGATTTAACTACGGGCTCCATTTTTCCTTCCCAGTCTTTGCTCACAGGTGTAGACTAATCTGAGTTGGGTTGCAGCTATTCCTCTTGTATAGAGACGTGCCTCCCCCTCCTCCAATGCCAATACATACCACTGCCTACACCCTGCAAGAGAGGCAACATGCTAAGCCTCAGAGGAACCCCAGGGCACTCAACAGGCTGGGCATCTTTTAAGTTCCATCGATCATGTATCTCCTATCCTCATCCAGGTCACCTTGTCTTCCAGCTTTGTTCTGTGGACAGACAGACAGTAGGGAGGCAAGCGGCTCCATCTTCTGCTGACGCTTGCAGCTTGAGAAACAAAATGGGTCAGACTTTGCCTTTCCGCCGGGCTCTAAGTGGCCTCTTTGTCACCACATAAATTCTGGGACACCAACCTCTCAAATCCACCTAGCACAAAAGGAGAGGTTCTAGACCCATGGCCTCACACACAAGGCTGGCAGCCGAGTCCTCTGCATAGATGAGGTTGTCCTTCTACATCAGTTTCCACCACCTGCCCAAAGAACTGTCCCTCAGGGAATCCATGGGCCACCAGTAGACACCCAGTGCCATGTCATGAGTAGTGTACTCAAAGAGTCCTGCTGCATGCATAGAAACGTACTGTGTGATTTTATTCAGAAACAAAGTGCATTTCTTCCTTTAGTTTAGGTGATCCTCTCTCCCAAGCAAGATCCTGGCAGAATCAGAGGCTTCTGCCTTCAGGTACCTGGCGCTACATTCTCTCAACAGCACTTCCTTTGCTGAAGCAATAACGGCAGGGTCGTGAAATCCTAAATAGTCCTACTGAGAACCCAAGGGGTGCACGTGGGGCCCCTTTACTCTCCATTACGTGGGAGACAGGGTTTATAAGACAGGTCATTAAAATCTGACTCACATGATTGATTCCTGACCCTCCCCCAAAAGCCCAGTGCTAATGACTGCTTCCTGTCTTAAGGGGTGCGCAAAGATAATGGGTGAGTTCATATTAGAAGCTTAATGGCTTTTGAGAAAACCCATTACTTCCACACTCCTGTCCAAGAACTAACACCAAGTCACCTGTGCTAATCTTCATTCTCAGTGAGAGACTTGAGAACTACCTAGTCAGCCTGTCTCTAGGTGTTCCCGTGAAGATGCTTCTAGAAGGTCGTATGTAGCTGAGGATGACCTAGAACCCTGAATCTTCCTGCCTCTGCCTCCCAAGCATGAGGCTCACCCGTGAACATAGCCACACCCGTTTCTTTTTATAGAGCACAGGAGCATAACTAGAATTTATTGATCTTTGTGATTTCTTGTTTTGCTATTCTTAGGAAGTCCCCTTAGCTGCAACAAGCTTCTCATATGGATTAGTCCTCCTGGCCACCACGGGATGCACCTCGAGATACAGGACTTAAGGAACAAAGCACAGAAGGACTTAGGAAAACTGGGAATATGTAGCAACCAACTTTTCCCCAGAAAAGAAGTTGAACTTGCTCAGTCTAGAGAAAGGCTTCTACCTATGCGAAGCTTGTTGGTTATGTGAGCGTCGAGACTAATTTCCATCTGCGTGTCTGTCCGTTCATTGATGGGACACATCTCCACTTGCTATTTCTCTGAGGTTCTCACCCATGAAAGCTGAAGATATCGCTGCTTCAACATATGCTGCCATTTGTGTGTTCTGGCCTTCAGAGGTGAAGGAACTGGGGTTAATCTTAACCGGCTCGGCAGTTAAGGGCACTTGCTGCTCTTCCAGTGGACCCAGATTCAGTCCCTAGTGCCCAATGGTTATGAACCACTTGGAATCCAACACTAGATGCAGCGCCCTCTTTTGACCTCTGTGGGTACTGCATGCATGTGGTACATAGTCATACATGCTGGCAAAACACCCATACACACAAAACAAAAACAAATAAATCCTTTTAAAAGGGAGATAGGAGGTTTTTGAGAGACAAAGCATTCTTAGATATGGAAATTACCCCTTTATGTTGAGCTGGGATAGCTCCTGCCGGATGCAAGGGGAGCATGCCTCTCAACAATGTTTCACTCTCAGTTGTCAGCTTTGGATCCCAGAGAGGTTAAAACTCCAGTTCTGGTCCAGATCCCGCCCTTTCCTTAAGAACTTCCAGTAACCCCAGCCTCCTAACCTTAGTGCCTGCAGTTCTAGAACATTATTTACACGACCCTAAAACCTCAAAGAACAAAACCCTGTTGAGGAAACATTATCAGGGCAGAGCAGGGAGGATACAGTTGGCTTGTGTGAACAGCTGTAATATCCCAAGGCCCACCCACAGCTCCAGCGCCTGCCCTGGGCTTCGGTGAAGGGGAAAGTTCTGAGAACTTCACTCCTGGGCTCATTATGGTTAAAAGTACGACCATGCCCGGATTTGTCACGGTCCCTTCCTCTTTCCTTTCTGTTTTCTCCTCATCTTTCTCTATTCTTGTGACTTCCACGTGCCTCAATAAAACTGAAGCAGATTTAAGGTCACCGAATGACTACTGAATATATAGGGAAAAAAAAAACCAACCCGCCCCCCCTACTCTTCTCAGCTCTTTAATGCCTTCATGTCTTGCTAAAGCTTTCTCATTACTCTTGAGGTCAACATAGAACATGAACGTGTCTTTGAGTCTCACAGACATCACACCCCGCTGAATAGTCCCTCGTGAGCTCCTGAACTTAAAAAAGATGTTGTTTCTGTATTTACATATTCATTCCGCCTTACTGTGATGAAATAACTGATTTATTTATTTTTGTAACTGTACCCACTCTTAAAGGGTAGCTCTGTGGTAACGTCCACTACGTCTTATAGAGAGAAGTACAAGGTAAGAAGAGAGCCATATATTATTTTATCAGCACCATTTTCTCTGTCCTTTTCCTGTCTTCAACTATAGCTTTCTGGATAAATCAGAAGCGACTTCGTTGGCACCCTGTCTGGATCAAATTTCCCCAGAGAACACAATGGCCATTATTATCTCTCATATCACAAAAGCTTGAAGGGTTCTCAGATAAAATTATCTATAACAAATGTTTCATTTCCTTTCCAAGTGTGCATTTTGGAGGAAAACAAGAGAAAAAGCAAATGTCTCAGCAGCACACACCAGAACGTTCTCCAGTCAAAGCAGGCTTACAGTGGATGACAGTGGCCTTGGTTTAATGAGGTCATATTTTCTGTGTGATCGCAGGCAAATGGCTTAACCTTTCTGGCCCTCAGATTGTAGCATAGTATGAATATCCCCTCTAAAGCTCAGAATGGAATTTTGCTGCCAGTGTAATGACATTAATAGGGGGTGCGGGAGGAGTGATTAGGTCAGGAGGGCCCCCTTATCACAATAGCAAGTTTCTGATTAGCAGGTGAGTCCGGCTGGCCCCTCTCTGTCTCTGTGCTCACCCACCCTTCTGCCTTCCACCCTGGGATGAAGAGAAATGGCAACATCCTGCCTCGGATGTGCCAACCTCAAGACAAATCTCTATCATTTATCATTTACCTAAACGTTTAGAATTCTGCTGTGGAACAGAAAGTGGACCAAGATAGTCTATAAGTTATAAAGAGAGGACAGCACCAAGGAGCCAATGGTTAGGTAATATGTTCAATGCATTTCCAACAGTAAATGGCACAAATATGTCTTTCACTAAATGATACACATACTTCCAACAACCAAGGCCCGGCAGACAAGACATTTCAGGTGAATGACCTGCAAATAAAATTTGTATTTCATGCTACAGAATCTCAAAGTGCTTTATTCTTAGAGCTCATAAAAATGTTTTAAATAACTTAAGGGCACAGATAATTGTTCTTTCAGCAACAAAAATAAATACTCTTTTTTTAACTTCAAAAAAAAAGGCTTATTGTTATTCTTGGTAGTCAATGGCACCAGAGTTGTTATTAGGAGGGAAAAAAAATCTTGACAGCTTTGAGTTAACTCCTACACACAGCGGATGTCATTTAATTTAAAAGTACAAACACACACAAAGGCAGAAGCTATGTCTTTTTAAAACCATCCCCTCTTCAGAAATTGCAGATGTCTTTCAAAACCCTACACAATATTTTTTAGTTTATTTATAGAACTTAAGTAGTTTAGACATATTTTATGTAAAACTTACCGCTTTGAACCAAAAACTTTTTCCCCACATATTCTAGAAAAGTAAAAGATTCCATTGCCTCTCTTAGTTATGAGACATGTTTCCACTGAGGAATTGTCTGTAAATGTCAGAACAGAACCACACAAACAGGAAGACCTAACAGGGGCTTCCATCGACAGAGGATGACAAGTAGCCTGGAAGTCACAATGCTTTGGGACCCACAACTGCAGAGAGTGTGTAGCCAAGC
Source organism: Hylomyscus alleni (assembly GCA_019843855.1). Classification (NCBI taxonomy): domain Eukaryota; kingdom Metazoa; phylum Chordata; class Mammalia; order Rodentia; family Muridae; genus Hylomyscus; species Hylomyscus alleni. The sequence continues at coordinate 7,601 of JADRCC010570311.1, read as the reverse complement.
CTGTGATACAGCATTCAGATTCAATCCCTAAACCCAGGGCAGGGAAGCATGGCATTGAGTTTCCTGGGGCGGCACAGGAAGTCTTTGCTCCAGAAATTCTAGAATTGTTAGAATGACCCATTCTTGGTAGAAAGCCCTTCTGTTACATTGAGGACTAGGGTGAGGCTGGGAGCCAGTGTGTGATGGGCAGACCCCTGGAGTGAGCTGACTCCGCTCTCAGAGAAGCAGTTTTCTAGCACCCACTCTGGGTTTAAGGAAAACAGTCAGGTGCATGAAGCATTCACACCAGGCAATGTTGGCAAGCTCTGTGCCCAAGTGGATAGCCACCCAGGGCTAACATCAAGTGGTCACAGCACAGGCCAGGCCAGTGACTACCCATAGACTAGGCATTGAACATCACTTAGTGAGCTTTCTGATGGCTGGTCCTCATGACTGGGAACACTGAATGGCTCCTACACCAAGTGAGCTGGGCCTACGTATTCCCAGTTAGTGTTACACTGGTCCTAAAAGATTGCACATGTAGACAGGATCACATATAAAAACAGAACTCTCACCATGAGTTACAGGACCCAGCCCTGGGACCCAGCCTCCACTATGCCAGACTTGTAGAAGCCAGACCAGTATCTAACAATAATCTTGAAAGCCCCAAATGGCCAGGACTTGACAAGACACAAGATCACCAATGAGCTGGTTTGTGTTCCTGTCTCCAACTTAAGACCAGCCAGATAAAACCAAGTGTGTACTCCCAACTCATCACACAGCTGGCTCCTTCTAGTTAGCCCTATCCCAGCTCCAATTGGCTCTTCTGTGTCAGTCATTTCCATTCAGGGAACACACCAAAGCCTTTCCTTTCTTTCACTATAAACTTTTCTCCTATCCCTGTCTGGCACCGAACCAGTCACTGTGTGGGTGAGGACAGTGACCAGCTCCCCTCCTGCAGTGAGGGGTAATAAGTCTCCCACCCTTCTCACCCCGGGAGTCTTCCTCTACTCTATGGTTTCTCTTGCCTTCCTAACTCTCACCTCTTTATCTGCTTTTCTATCCAAAGCCCTGAGGGCAATTTAACAAATTCCAAAAGCTCCTCTTCTCTCTCTTTCAGGTAGGGTGAGCGACCCATCTGGAAATTGTTGAGACTGAACAGGCACCCGTGTAGAGTCTGAACAACCAGAGGTACCCCAAGCACATCTGAGGGCATGGTATCAACTGGCAAGGTGCTAGGTGAGCCAAATTGCCACCATCTTCGTGAGATCAATGGTGTCTCTTTGTGAGAACCCATCTACAGACCAGTTCTGGGGACTGCCGGCATCCACTTCTAGAAGGAGGCATAAACAGGGCACTGAACCCACATCTAAGCATCCAGCCACCTCCCTCGGACATTTTGTTTTGCAATTCTGCCCTAATTGCATGCAGCCTTGGGGGCTCCAGGAAGGGCTAGTGGATACAGGGTAGAGAAGACTAGGGAGAGGGGGGTGTCATCTATGCAGCTATTGGGGAGCCATCATCTATGTTGGATGAAAACTTGCCAGTGTAACTGTTCTCGGCGTCACATGTTCCTGCCAGTAACCTGCACCCAGGTTCTTAATAAGCCAAATAAACCCACTGGTTTCCCCACTTGGACTGTGGTAGGTTTGCAATTTGGTTCATCATCAGGACATTAGGAGGGGTGGGTGAATGTTGTTCACATATTCCCCCAAGTAAGGAATCCTTGAGAAAGTAAAGGGGGGGCTGCTAACACTCCGAGTTTGTCTCAGTTGTACCCTTACTACTGCAGATTTTTACTGCCAATGTACCTCAATGTCTTAAACTGTACAGCTGTAAAGCCAGCAGGGAATGTGCAGGAACTTTCCATAATCATGGGCAACTTCGGCACGTCTACAGGTTGAATAAGCAAAGGTGAACGTTTTTATCTCGAAACAGGTCTCAGGTAGCTCAGGTTGGCCTCAACTTGCCACTTAGCTGAGGAAGACCTTGAACAAGAAGCACGATCCTCCTGCCTCCACCTCTCAAGTGTTTTGATTACAGGCGTGTGCCAGCATGCCTGGTTTATCACACCCAGGGGATTAGACCCAGGACTTGGTGTTTGCTGGGCAAGCATTCTATTCACTGAGCTACATCCCTAGGGATGGCGGTGGGGAGCTGTAGAGAGGGTAACAGCAGGTTACAGGTGAAATGAAGAGGAAATTTAAAAAGTAGGGAGGAGAGCCTTAGCTGGGGATAAGCTAAAGAGGTGTATAAAAGGATAGAGAAGTGGGATTTGAAAACCACTAAGAATGCTTGATATATGAATATAATACTGATCTATTTAAATGAAATTATACCACTTGGGAAGATAATAATTCCCCCAAACCACAGACTATTTAACAAAATTCCAGTACTAGGCATAAGAAACCTCTCAAGTTGGTCTACAGAGTCCAAGAGACTCCAAGAGCAGTAGAGCCTGTTGCTATTGACCCTGGTTGCCTCTCAGAAGTCTAAGGTAAGTCCCTATTGTTGAAGACACAATAGATATTGGACAAAGAACTCAGAGGATCTGAATGGAACTCATTGAAAAGCCTCCTCCTACAGGACTAGCTTTCATAGTACTAGAAGGTGATGTGCAAGCTGCTATGGGAGGAAAGCAATAGGTAGCCCTACCCAGCTATGACCAGAATGGCAAGAAATCCCTAAAGGTGCAAGAGTGGGAACCAATGGCTGTCTAATTGGACTCAAGGCCCTCTGAACAGGAGAGTTATCATTTCTGGTGCTGTAAACCTAACCAACTATTCACGCCCAGTGAGGTCATGAATCTTAGAGGGGAACCTACTCCTGCCACTTCCCTAAGCCGGCATCATTCCTAACTGCATTCTAAATTCTCATCCTTAGGTCTACAGGGAAGTGTGGCTCTCCTCCCTCATCACTTCTGTTTGCAGTAGCAGGAGAGCACTAACCAGAGCCTCAGCCAACTAAAAGGCAGAGAACACTGATCTTGGGCTGCCCAGATACAAGTGATACATCTACAGTGTAACTCCTGCACCTAAAAGCAACATCCCAGAAACTGGGGAAAGATCGGAAGAGCCAGAGGACCAGGAAGTCTGCTGTCAGACTGTGCTTTCTAACTACAACACGGAAGCTACACTCAGGACATCTCAATGGCAGGGCTGTCTAAACAAGACCCAAACAATCCCAATGCTGGTTGGCATCCCAGCATAGACAGGGAAATCTTGCAGGACCCCACTTCTAGATGGAGAACTACAGAAAACTAAGGACTGCTGAGAGATGGGAAATGAGTCTCTGCCAGGAACAGGGCCCCTGATTGGTTGGTTCTCTAGCATCTACAGGTGTATGAAGTTTATGAAATTATCAGATGAGACTGACCTGCTTGGAATGACAGGAGAGAGATGCCAGCACTCTCAGAAACAGCTTAGGGCCCAGTCATCTAATCAAACTGTAGGATTCTATTAAAGGATCTAGGTGTACTGTATATTTAAAAAAAATGTGCTGGGTGTCTCTGTTGAAAGAAGAAACAGGTCATAGGGAACTTCATGGTCAGTGACATTGATTCACTGTAGATAATTTGATGGGGTTTAGGTATAGATCATTTCCCAAACACTGCAGATGCAACCCCAACGTCTTCCTGCATTACCCCAGAGTGATCAGAAGAGCATGAGGAACCAGGCCCAATGATTACACCCATTTTGCAGAACAAGAAAGGACTCATCAGATGTAAGCAACTTTCCAAGATGCAGATCTTGCTGGAAGTGGACCTGAGATTTAACTTCAGGCAGCAGGCTCAAAGGACTGCTTGAGCCATGACTCCATACACATCCTCCTGGACTTAGAGGGTCCAGCAAGGAAATGAATTCAGAGTATCAGCTGTTCTTTTCCATTGGCCCATGCGACCATCTTGGTGGATATGTTTTTAAATACCCCTGCCTCACAGCCAAGGAACTTGTGACTTTACAGGCTTCCATGTTCTCTGAAACATGGAGGATTTGACTGTAGAAGCCAATCCCCAAAGCCTCGAGAAGCTCAGGTCCTGTATTTTCAGACAGCCTGTGGGAAGGGTTGCAGAATACAGTACCTGGAGTGTGCAGCAGAAGCAGCCCACAGGAGAAGGCAGTATCGGAGGGTTCTAAGGAACTTTAGAAGACTTGAAGTCTGCAAAAGAAGCCCACAGTCCAGTGGGTGGTAGAGAGCTGCAGAAGCTGGCAACCTTATAACAGAAATATACATCCTGCCATGGAATTAGACATGCAGAGAGGGCCTGGGTAACCCCAGAGGATGGAATCTGGTCCTTCAGAGAAGGCAGGTGAGGGCAAAACTAAGCATGTTCCGTGTAGAGGTCACACTCAGGCAAAGGCTCAGAGTCCTGAGAAGGAGCTAAATGCCAGCAACACTTGCTGTCCACACAAAACACCAAGCACAGGCGCCCAACCACGGATGAGAAGGGGTAGCATGCTTAGCAAGTGCTGATCAGGGGCGGCTTTACACGGCCCTAAATTCCATAAAAAGAAATGATGGTGTAATTTGAGCAAACAGAAGCTCTTCTAAGTTCTGTTTTCAGAAGAAGCTGAGCATATGCGTTCTTTAAAAGATGTGCAAGTCCTTTTAATTGACACAATAATAATTGTGCCTAGACAGGACATGGTGTGGTACTCTAAGGATCAGATCATGGCCTCTAGGATGACTATCTATACCCACCCCCGAACACATTTCTTTATGTTACAAACATTCAAAATCCTCTATACTGGCAGTTCTGAAATAGTCCGTCAACTGGTGTCAATCACAATTGCCCTCCTGTGCAGGACATCAGAGGTCGTCCTTCCTGTCTCACAGTTCTCCAAATAGAGCCACGACTTTCTTTGATACGTATAAAAACACTGCAAATAAAAGCACAGTGCTTGTCTAAAATCCAGAACTGTAGCTAGGTGTAACAGCATGGGCTGTGAAGGCAAAGGTGACTCACATGTCCCTCTATAGACGGGGCATACACTGGAACTCAAGGATCTCAATGAAGTATCCATTCCACCAGAATCCAAATGAGTTCAGGTCTTTGATTTTTCTGTAATGGTCTTCCTAGGGTGTTACTATCTACCCTAGAACATTGGAAAATTGTGTGTCTCATTCCTGCAGGACCCAGGTGCCTGAGAGCAACCTAACCCACTAGAAATAACAAAGGGCTGTGCTTGCCAGTAAAGCTGCCCAGAGGTGCGCAAAGATGTTCTTGGTTTCCATTATTTATCTTGGAAAAAAAAAAAAAACCTACTCCAGGACTAAGTGACGCCTTTTGTTTCCCAAGTCACCCTTTTGTTTCTCTCATGCTCTATATGCAATCCTGTGGTATTTCTGACTAAATACTTCCCTCTCTGGAGAAGCTGAAGAGAAACACTCTATTCGAATCTAGTTACCTCTTTCCCCTGGCAGCTGTGGCTCAGAGGCCCACTTTGAATGTGGACATAGCAGTTGTACTGTGAACAAGGGAGGCACTGATGCCACGATGCAGAAACATCTCTGTGTGTGGAACTGGTTAGGAAGCACTCCCTTGGTGCAGCCTCCCCGATGACTTACATCTCTAACGTCCTCAGAGGCCCTGTACTGAAAGCATGCTACCACTTGGAGCCAGCAGTGGACCCTTAAAGAGGTAGGGCCTAGTGGGAGAAAGTTGGGTCTTTTCCTGAAGAGGACTATGGAATTCCAGCCTCTTGTTTTCTTGGTCATGAGATGAATAACTAGCCCCATTACATGATTCCACCAGTAGGTCCCCAAACAGGGCCATCAGTCATGGACTGGAACCTTCAGAACTGAGCCAAAATAAACTTTTCCTATTTATTGTCTCATGGTTTTGTTATAGTAAAAGCAAGTTGGAAAACACAGTTGACTTGCACTACTGACACTCTAAGTTACTTGTGAATTAGCTCCTCACCACATTGTTTCATGGTTGACCCAGAAAAACTCAACATCTTGTATTACCCCACTGCTCTACAAAGCAACTTTTGTCTGCAATCTATCTATCTGTCTGTCTGTCTATCTATCTATCTATCTATCTATCTATCTATCTATCTATCTAATCTATCATCTATCACTCATCTATGTATGTATCTACTTATGCATATGTATCTACATATGTATTTATGTATCATCTATCTATCATCTATCTATCTATATGTATCTATCTGTCTGCCTATGTATGTATGTATCTGTCATGTATCTATCTATCTGTGTATGTATGTGTATATATAAGTATGTATCTATCATCTATGTATCTATGGGACCAAATCTATGGGCTTCATAAACATTAGGCATGTGCTCCACTATTGAGCCATATCCTTCATTTGGCTTGGCACTCTTTCTATGTGACACCTTTCCAACAATTTGATTGTTGATTTCCTAGAGCTTTGAAACTATATATGCAAGCATCCTTGTTTTGAACCCTTTCGCATGCAGCCTGAAATAATTAAGACAGATGTTACTAAAGGATTCTGAAGAAAAAAAAATAGAGATTTCTTGGGTTCCTTCTAAGGAGGTGTTGAGAGGCTAACTTAAACCCTTTGTTAAGCAAGATTGCAGGGATAAACTTGATGTTGCGTGTGCATATGGATGTCAGTCATAAGACAAGCCAAATTACCTCGATGCTTAAAGATTTTGTTCGTTTTCAAAAATTGGGGTGGCAAAAAGGTAGACAAATATGTAACAGATCCAAAATGGAGTCTCTGATGCTTCCATACAGAAAGGTGTACCTCTGACTACAGCTACCAAAGCCATCAGAGGGGAGAGAGGACTGGAGTGTTCTGTCTTACCCTTAGCAAAATAAGCAGACCGCCACAGTGGTATTCTTCCAGACTTAAATTAAGAAACAACCTGGAGTATGATTCTTGGTACTGGAGAGTTGGCTTGGTGGGTAGGAGTGATTACTGCCCTTCCTGAGGACCAGAGTTCAGTTCCCAGCACCCACGTCAGCTGGGAGTGGGGCTCCCAACTGCCTGAAACCCCAGCTCCAGGAGATCTGACTCTTTCTTTTGACCTTCACGGGCACCTGCAGTCCCATGTACATATGCCCTAATATGTACACATAGATATACACAATTCTTTTTTTAAAATCAATTTCTGAAAATCCCGTTATTGAAAGGCCTATAACGCTTTGATTGTATTTCCTTTTATATTACACAGAGTGCTGCGGTGGTTTGCATTTGTGTGTAAGGTGATATGTTTCACCACAACCCAAGGAGATACTTCTAGAGAGTTCTCCACAGTTTTCTAGGCACCTGGGATACAGCCCAGGTGAAGGGTTGGTTTACAAATGTCTTAGTTAGGGTTTACTGCTGTGAACAGATACCATGACCAAGGCAGCTCTTATAAGGACAACATTTAATTGGAACTGGTTTACAGGTTCAGAGGTTCAGTCCATTATCACCCAGGTTGGGGCATGGCAGAGTCCAGGCAAGCATGATGCAGGAAGAACTGAGAGTTCTACATCTTCACTAAGAGAAGACTGTCTCCCAAGAAGATAGCACCAAGGTCTTAAAGCCCACACAGTGACACACCCACTCCAACAAGGCCACACCTCCGAATGGTGCCACACCCTGGGCCAAGCATATACAAACCACATCAAACATGGTACCCAA
>JADRCC010570307.1:0-10817 GCA_019843855.1 Hylomyscus alleni | reverse complement strand
TTTTTTTTTTTGTTTGTTTTTGTTTTTTTGAGACAGGGTTTCTCTGTGTAGTTCTGGCTGTCCTGGAACTCACTCTATAGACCAGGCTGGCCTCAAACTCAGAAATCCACCTGCCTCTGCCCCCAAGTGCTGGGATTAAAGGCGTGCGCCACCACCGCCCAGCTAGATGGTGTTTTCTAAGGCAACCAGACACAAGACAATACATGTAAAGCCAACACAGGACCACGCTGTTCTGTATACTGGGTCTATGTAATGCAACCATTCTCACTCTTTGTCACTTTGGAACTAATGTAGAGTTAAAGTTCATGTGGGCTGGGACACCTCCAGACTAGGACACCTCCATGAATACTAGTGACAGCCACAGTAGGAAGATAAACACAAGCTCGTGTGGAGACTACTCAGCTGCTCCGGATCCTGTCCATCGTCAGGTTTCCTAATGCTTGACCAACTTCAGATTCTTTTTTGGGGTGGTGCTGAGGAACAAACCCAGAGTCCTGTGCATGCTGAGCAAGCAGCCTAACACCGAGTTACAACTCTAGCCAGCCCTAGCCCTCAAATATTCTTTAACAGTTAGCTTCTAAATGTCTGGGCACTTTAAAAGCTACTATGTTCTATAAATTCAGTGATTTGTACACTGGTGCCCCTGACACTACCCTCCTTCCAAACATTATTAAATCCCTGCCTCATTTATGATCTGTCAACCTCAAGAAAGGAAGAAGAAATGAGCCCAAATGGCTTTTTGGACTGTCCATAGTATTCTTGGAAATCTGTTAGCAAGGCATACAGCACTGTCTCTCTTGTTGCTGGTACCAGCTGGTAGGCATGGGCTGACAGTGCACACATCAGAATCTGCATCATTTTATTCTGCACGATGAAGTCTGGCAGTTTCTGTCTTTCTACTAACATAAGGAGTAGTGGTAGCTTGTAATGATACTTCTTTCGGGAACCTCTAAAGAGAGGCTGTGAAACAGGTACCCAACTCTAATCTCCTGCTGGGCAGAGATAAGCTCTCGGGGCTGCTGGGAGGCCTGACCTGAGGAAGCAGTTCGAGAGGAGACAGATGAAGTGCGGAAATGAGTTAGAGAAAAGGTTTTTAAAAGGAGAAATCGGTCCATGACAAGGAGGAGACATGCCTATGAATGCCTGCCTTCGAAAGTCTGTGAAACAGACATGAGGACGAAACCTGGAGACCATCACTAGGGAAGGGCTTGCTGCCCAGCCATGGACTATGGCCAAAAGACAGACTCCAGATGTTAGCTCCCTCTCACTCAGGATCTGCCTTCCTCAAGACCTTCCCAGGGTGACCACATCTGGTGACTGAGTGGCAGAGACACCAGGGCTCTGCCTCTTCCTTACCTAGAACACCTCAGATGAGAAGATCCTCTGATGGTTCTACACTGAGTTCAACTCATCCCTCTTCCCCAACCCACTAGCGCCCTTTCTCTGTTTGAGGAAACTGTTCTCCAATAAATTCTTTCCACTTGTCTCCCCACACCCTGTCTCAATATCAGCTTCCAGCACCACTCTTTTATCATCTCTACTATTGTGTGAGATGTGGATTTAGACAGAGCTATAGAGACACAGCTAGAGATGGGAACCAACTTCATCTTACTCCACTTTCTGTTGTTGGTATACCAGAGATTGGGTAGTCTTTGCAGAAACATATTTCTTTCTATTCTGCAGGTTTAGAATCCAAAGTAAAAAGTCAACAGCCTACAATCCGTGAGGCTCTTCTTCTTGGCTGTTTCAGTTGTATTGCTCATTGTAGCATTTGAGAAAGTCATTTGGTTTTGTTCATTTGGGGTGTGTGTGGGTGGGTGGGTGGGTGTGGGTATGGGTGGGTGGGTGTGTGTGTATGTGTGTGTGACGGGGGCGGGGGAGTGTCTTACTACATAAACCATACTAGCCTTGAACTCTTGACTGTCCTGCCTCTATTTCCTAAGTGCTGCAATAATAAGTGTGCACCACTGTACTCAGCTTGGTAGAGCCTTTATTGCTGTGGGGTTCTCTACAGAGTCCCAGGATGCTGTGAGTCATGGTGTGATGCTGTATAATGCACATAACTGCTCATGGCACTGTACTTCACTAATCCATGAAGGGACTTAACTCACTCAAGAGGGCAGAACCCTCATAGTCTAATCCCCTCTCAAGACCCCACCTCCAAAGACCATTGCCATATGACTTTAGGGATTAAGTTTTCAACCATTCCAGAGAATAAGCCCTCAAGCCAAGTGCATCTCCAATTGCAACCAAGGAAACTAAGTCTCCAAGAGGCTTAGTAACCCGGCTGTGCATCTCAAGGTCTCAGGCTAAGGACTGAATACAATCATGCAGCACCGGTGCATGCTGGGCCCTTAATTCTGTGTCCTGGTCAAATGACCCTCAAACATATACTGATGTCCTAGAGGGATGGATGAGAAAGTCAATGGAAAAGTGTCCGACTCCCTTCAGGAGAACAGCCATGATAGGAAGAAACTGCAGAGTCACCTTTGGTTGAGATTTCAGAGGCTCTTGGAAGGGTCCCCTGTACTGACACCACTCCTTCCATAGAGCCCACTGTGACCACAGTGCTCTGCACCCTCATTAGGGAGAAAAGTAACATGTCAACGCTGAGGAGAACACTAAAGCTGGCAGGCTATAGGCCTCCTATTCCTAGGTCACCCTAGATCACACACGCACACACACACACACACACACACACACACACACACACACACACGCACGCACGCACGCACGCACGCACGCACGCACGCACGCACGCACGCACGCACGCAAGCACGTCACCAAGGGACATGATCCGATAGACCAGACTCGTCTAGGTGATGATGGTGTATTTATATCTAGCAAGGTAATTCAGAAGACAAGATGTTTTAACTCAAGTTCCTGGCTCCAGACAGAGGAGTCACAGCGGTCGCTGTTGCTTTATGGATTGCTGTTTGCAAGTTCAGCACCACCCAGCTCTTTATGTCTTCCAAGTTATGCATCTCATAATTGGGATAAAGTAGATAATGGTTCCTTAGTAATTGCCTAGTGGTAAAAATAGCTATTCTTTACACGGGCCTGGTTAACATAGATATTTTCTAAAGCCAAAATAGAATTCTTCATTAAGCAGCTTCATTAAGTACTAGGCTTTAAGATATACCACCCAATTAAGGTGAGTTTTTTAATAAAAATAAATACAATCTCTTGAAACTTAATTTCACTGACTCCTTCAGTGAGTGTATTGTTTAAGGGTAGCGTCCCGTGGGTTGGCTGCGCATCACCCTGACTCTCACCCCACCACATACGAAGGTACCCTGCAACAAACGCGTCGGAGCTTTGCCATCCAGGGCATTTTACAAGTCTGGACTTTCTTCCCAGTGAAAGGATTCGGAGTATAACACTCTCTAATTTGTCACTTTGGCACAGGGGGCTATTTTGAGATGAGGGCAAGGAGGACCAAAAGACGCGGGCAGAGTTCCTGGTTTCCCCTCTGCCACGGTCAGCTTCTCTGACAACATGACACACCCGGGAATGGGGAACCTCAAGTGAAGAACCGACTCTACTGGACTGGCCCGTGGCTCTCTCTGGGAGGCGCTTTCAACAGAAAGGTTGAAAAGCAGCATGCAAATCTCCCCTTGTGGAGATGCACTCTTCCCTCACACAGCTGGAAGAAAAGAGTACAGGAGACCGGAGGTCAATTTGCATAAACAGACCTCGCTCTTTCTTACCTGGTGTTGGGTTCCCATATATTTCTTACTGACATCCCTACTATGTGTAATATCCCTTGAAGCCCCAACACCTTTTCCTATTATATATATATATGTATATATATATATATATATACATATATATATATATACACATACACACACACACACACACACACACACACACATACATACTCAGGATTCTAAGTGCTTCTTTGAGCTTCACTCATTTTCTGAATTCTCATGCACATAAAACATTAATGAAACAAGGGCTGGGCACAGCTCAATAGCAAAAGTACCCGTCTCACATGTGCAAGGCCCTCGGTTTGATCCCCAGCACCACCAAGAAAAAGAAGAATAAAAGTGTGTATTGCTTTCCCTACCTATGACTATACCTGCTACCAGTTTAATTTCCAGTCTCCCGGGTACAAAGTCTAGGCAGAGGAAAAGGTTTTTCCACTCTACCACCAAGGACAGGCATCCCGTGGGGCTCAGGAATTGCTTTACTTAAACAATGCAGGATCTCCTTGCTTTGTGCCTCAGAGAACACTCGGTTGAGATCAGGTTGCCTGCCCTAAGTCAATCTATATTGTATAATATGGTGACTTTTCAGATCGTCCCTTGCCTGAGAGATTGTGTTTTAAAAGCAGTTTTTGACCCCACTTCAAGGACAGAGGACAACTGTGCACCTGGGTAGACATATGAATGGTATGATGTGCCCAGCACCACCCACATCCCCAGGCTGGTACCCACAGGAATAGGAAGACTGACAAATATAAACTTATCAGGGTAAATTAAGATAGTTGGAGCACGTGTGCATACTAAAACCATAGTAGGAAAACCAAGCCCAAGAACTTATTAAGCAGTGATAGCAGAGGCAGGTAGATCTCTGAGTTCAAGGCAATCCTGGTCTATATGGTGAGTTCCAGGACAGACAGGGCTACATAGAGAAACCACACACACACACACACATACACACACAGAGAACTTATTAAATACACCAGCAAACCAAGGAAATGGTATAAACTCCTTCACCTAGACCCCATAAAAAAGGTGAACTCCCAGTGCCATTAGGATGATGGCTCCCACCAACCTGTGTCTGACTTGTGACACTTGTGTGTCAGAATTGACACAGGGACTCGCCACCATCTTAGGAGCATCAGCTCGGTTCAGACCCTCATGAGGCAACCTACCTAACGTGTATCTTCTTACCCTCCCGATCACCCATCTCAACCTGTGGTCCATCTGTCTCCTGGCTCCTTCATCTGATACCTGCCCTTTCACCTGTGCTCTCAGCTTTTCCTCCTAGCTTTTCTCTCAGATCTGTGACCTAAGCGGCCGGACTGACAGCAGCAGCTTCTCCAGCTCACACAAAATCCGAAGCCCATTGTCAACACTCTCATCCCATTAGGTTCCATCCCTACCTCTTTTACCTTTTACAGTCATTCTGTGACTTAAACACACACCCTTGCACACAAGCGCACGCACGTGCACACACACACACACACACACACATAGACACACACGCACTGTGCGGTCTATAGTATGTAAACTGAGAGTTAGTGTTAGTGGTCGGAGCCAGCCGACAAGGGTGAGGCTGAAGTAGAGAGGGCGCTGAATGAGAACGAGAGGACCACCGCTCTGCTGGCAATGGCAATGAGCTTTAATTCGAGAAATCTTTTATAGTAAAGCACAGTAAGACTAAAATTAGAATCTAACAACAATCATGTAGCACAATCTCTTAGCACTTTCTCATGGCAGAAGCATGCCTACTTCTTCATTATCTTACAGTAAATATTTTTCTCCATGCCCAGGAGCATGAGGTTAGTTTCTTTGATCCTTGCACGCACAGCTCTCTGTAGCCTTGAATTTCTTCCAAAAACATCTTGGGTTCATGGCGCAGTCATGTCCTCAGCTGCAGGGAGATTATCAGAAGGTGCCCCCTCCTTGCCTTTCAGCAGAGGGGCCACCCCTAAATCTTCCCCTATGCTAAAGAACATTTCCACCACAGTTAGTAATTAACATTAGAATAAAAAAAAAATCTGGGTTTTTTTTTTTTTCCAACCAGACTTGTCAAAGAAAGCAGGAATATCCGGCAAAGTACTGCCACCAAAACCACCAAACCTTGTTAGTCAGTGGATTCTACCATTGTGGAAAGGCACACATGTGTTTGTCTGTTTCTGACATAGAAAGCTCACAACACACTTTCTTAGTTCTCTGGCACTGGTGGGAAGCCACATAACTCCCTGGAAAATCCTCTGGGGTATAGAGAAAATGGCAGCCTGGATATCAAAGGGTTAGTTCTTCCCAGCCTGCTCTGTGAACTGGGCAATAACAAGGAGAAAGGGAGAGGGTGGAGGAGGAGGGAAGCCTGCGCTTACCTTGCTGTTGGTCACTCTATAGGCTCATGTGTGAGAAGCCAATCCATCTCTGTTTCTCTCTCCTGGCCTCTCGCTCTCTTTGGTGGCTTATGTGGTGACCCAAAGAACTCAAAAAGTTAGTCTCCAGAGAACCAAATAACCCTATTAAAAAATGGGGTACAGAGCTAAACAAAGAATTCTCAACTGACGAATACCGAATGGCTGAAAAGCACCTAAAGAAACGTTCAACATCCTTAGTCATCAGGGAAATGCAAATCAAAACAACTCTGAGACTCCACCTCACACCAGTCAGAATGGCTAAGATCAAGAACTCAGGTGACAGTAGATGCTGGCGAGGATGTAGAGAAAGACGAACACTCCTCCATTGTTGATGGGATTGCAAGCTGGTACAACCAATCTGGAAATCATTTGGTGGTTCCTCAGAAAATTGGACATACTACTACCTGAGGACCCAGCTATACCACTCCTGGGCATATACCTTGAAGATGCTCCAACATGTAATAAGGACACATGCTCCACTATGTTCATAGCAGCCTTATTCATAAAAGCCAGAAGCTGGAAACAATGCAGATGTCCTTCAACAGAGGAATGAATACAGAAAATGTGGTACATCTACACATTGGAGTACTACTCAGCTATTAAAAACAATGAATTTATGAAATTCTTAGGCAAATGGATGGATCTGGAGAATATCATCCTGAGTGAGGTAACCCAATCACAAAAGAACACACATGGTATGCACTCTCTGATAAGTGAGTATTAGCCCAGAAGCTCAAAATACTCAAGATACAATTCACAGACCACATGAAGCTCAAGAAGGAAGATCAAAGTGTGGATACTTGGATCCTTCTTAGAAGGGGGAACAAAATACCCATGGTAGGAGATAAAGAGGCAAAGTGTGGAGCAGAGACTGAAGGAAAGGCCATCCAGAGACTGCCCCACCTGGGGATCCTTCCCATATACAGTTAACAAACCCAGACACTATTATGAATGGCAACAAGTGCTTGCTGACAGGAGCCTGATATAGCTGTCTCCTGAGAAGCTCTGACAGTGCCTGACCAATATGGATGCTCATAGCCAACCATTGAACTGAGCATGGGAACCCCAATGGAGGAGTTAGAGAAAGGACCCAAGGAGCTGAAGGGGTTTGCAATCCCATAGGAAGAACAATATGAACTAACCAGTACCCTCAGAGCTCCTAGGGTCTAAAACACCATCCAAAGAGTACACATAGAGGAACCCATGGCTCCAGCTGCATATGTAGCAGAGGATGGCCAAGTCAGTCATCAGTGGGAGGAGAGGCCCTTGGCCCTGTGAAGGTTCTGTGCCCCAGTATAAGGGAAGGCCAGGGCCAGGAAGTGGGAGAGTGGGCAGGTTGGTGAGCAGGGGGAGGGGAGATGGGAAGGGGGCAGGGTTGGAAGGGAAACCAGGAAAGGGGATAACATTGGAAATGTAAATAAAGAAAATATCTAATTAAAAGAAAGAAAGTTTTGCAACTCTAGGTTTTCTCATTTCAGATTCGAGGCCAGTGAGAAATATCCCATGTCTCAGCCGATGCTCTTTGGCTTTGATGGGCCATGTGTCTGTCCCGGAGAACACAGGGATCCAGAAGCGTTTCGCTGGTCTTCTAGAGCTGAGTCAGTCGTGTCAGATGACACGTGCTGGGTCACGTGGTGGGTCACGTGGTGGGTCCCGTGCTGGGTGGGCTGGATGCTTAAGTAGAGGAAAGCTGGCAGCCCTTTTCTATTGGTGTGTAGTGTGTGAAGTCAGTGGAGGAGGACCGAGCACTCCAGGGTCTCTGCAGGTCTCTGCAGGGTCTCTGTGGGGATGAATTCTTTCACTTGGACCTTGCGGCTTAGGTTTGGCGTCATTCTGATCGCTGGTCTGCAGGAGAGGCGACAAAGATCAGTTAGGCCGTTCGCCATCAATGGCAATCTTTGTGCTGCTGGGGGTGGCTACAGTTACTCAGCGCCGAGTGTTTTTAACAGGTATCTTCAGATAGACTGGATTTAGTGCTGAAAAAGGAAAAGAGTACCCGTAAAGAGAGGAACAGATGCATTAAAGAACAAAAGCGGCTTAATGGCTTTGTTAAGGTTGCTACGGAAATGACTAAACGTGAATTTCAAGTTCTTTACAGTTAGTTAGCCATCTATACTGCTAGAGACACGGTCCTATACTTACAGTTACAGGGAGGCTGGGAGATACAATTGGATGGATGGATGGATGGATAGATAGATAGATAGATAGATAGATAGATAGATAGATAGAAACTAGTATGTATGAACTAATATATATGTATATATATATGTGTGTGTGTATGTGTATATATATATATTATATATATATATATATATATATATATATATATATATATGCTGTTCTATTAAACAACTTGGGGAGAAAAGAGCTTATTTTAGCTAACACATCTGGATTACCCTCCCTCATAAAAGTCAAGACAGGAACTCGCACAAGAGTCTGGAAGCAGGAACTGAAACAGAGGCCATAAGAGACCAGGGTTTACTGGCTCGCTGCTCCTTACAGCTTGCTCAGTCTACTTTCTTGTACAACCAAGGATGCAAAGGTGGCACTGCTCACAGTGGGTTGGGCCCTCCCACCTCACTCACTAAGAAAGAGAACACCCTCACAGACTTGCCTACAGACTTTTTCTCAACTAAGAGTCCCTCTTCTCAGATACACTAGGTTTGGGTCAAGATGGGGGGGGGGGGGAGAAACAGCACAATTAGACAAAAAAGATTATCTTTAGGAGAAAGAAAGGTTTTACCATGAGGTTGGTATTCTCGTTTCCCTCCTCAGCTGCACTACAAGACCAGGAGTTACAGATTAAGAAAGAAGCAAAATGAGAAGTGTCTGAAGCCTCCACACACACACGGGGCTGGAGGAGTGCGAGTGGCTGTCATTACAGCTGGTAAAACAAGCTCAGACACCAGCTAATTTCCAAGTAACGGTCGCCATCATATTCCATCTTTGTAAGTGATTTTGAAAATAAGAACTGGCCTACCTACAGACAGCATGTCGAGAAATGGATTGATATATTTGTGTCTGTTTCTTTTTATGTCTGCCGCCCTTGGGAGTTTAGAATGCTAATGAAGCATAAAACATGGCTCTAACCACACAAAGACTTCTCTGGTCAATATCCTATGTCTATTTGTCTACAGATGCATAACCTACAGCCCCGAGAGGCGAGTGTAGCACAGCTAATTCTTCCAAGAGTCAGAGCGAGAGCCTTTGTTTTCGGGGAGACTTTCTTCCCCTACATCTTGCAGGGTCTGAAATTCTGATAGTGCTGGTCATTATTAGACAATGGCTGATATCTGGCTTTTCATGCTAAAGTCAATACTCCTAATGCAAAAGTTAAATTAACACTGCACTCGGTGTCATTAGCAACAAATTAAGCTGCTTCGAGCCAACAGAAATAGCTTTTCCCCGCAGACAGCTCTCTGTTTCCTTTCACCTCACCTTCTCTCCCCCTCAAGACTCACCCCCGGTTTAGGCGCCCCACTGCGGACGACTTCAGCAGCTTGCAGTCAGTCAAATGGAACCCTTTAGTCTCAACCGCGCAGTCAGAAAGCAGGTGAAAATGCTGTGCATTCAAGTCACAAAAGGTATGATTTCTGCCTGAGATCGTCCGATAACAGAAATGAATAATGGTTCTTTGCCTGAAAATACATATTGATTGTTGGCTCTGAATTTCACCATGGATAACGCTGAAGTCCCCATCCTTCACGTGTGTAGGAACTCAAGTTGCTGCAGACCAACCCCTGCAAGATGATTTGTGGCCAGGGACAAGACAAGGCAGGAGAAATGTCTACATCCAGGTCAGACTGGATGCTTTCCAGCCAATATCCCATCCTGGATTATTTGATCTTTATGTCCGAAACCCTGGTTTATGGTACACAAAGGACAGATTGATCGCCTGCATTTGACTAAGATGAAGGCATTCCATATTCTTTAATCTTTTGCAGAACTGAATTTTTTTTTTTCAAAAGCCACCCCATCTTCCGAGGCCCAGCTGCCAGTTAGCAACTTGAAATTTTGATGGCCTGACCTCCCCAAGGCTGTGCATAGAGTCTGTTTGCTGGCAATGGCACCACATGGAGACCAGCTACACACAAGTTGTATTCATCTATCTCTTCGCAAGCCAGACCCCAGGTCACCCTAGCTCCTCAAATGCAGCCATGTTTGTCTTGTTTTCTTGGTTTTTGTTTTGTTCTGTTTTGTTTTGTTTTTCACTTTCTAGTGCTGAGAGGCATTAAGCACCACTAGATGACTTGGCTACAAGAACACTTTAAAGTCCTACAGAAAAGTAGGTGGTTACTCATTGAGGGACCACAGAAGATATAACTTTAGGGGATAAGGATCGCCTCAGTGCTGCCTAGCAACTAGGACACAGTTGGGGCAGGCTCCAAAGTGCGTAAGATGAAGCCTGTCACAGGGCTGGAATTCAAAGAGCTTCTAAACGTTTCCCCTATGTGAAACGCTTCCCAATAGCCTACTATGACTAAAGTACCCTAATTTTAAAAACGTGCCTCTTTAGGACTCTATAAAATAGGGTCTCAGGTGGCCCTTACAAAATCTATGTAGAAAAAATTCATAGAGAAGATACTATAGAACCCCTAAGAAGGGGGGGCCATTACCTCCACTTGAGTAGAGCTGTCCTCCGAGTTGGGCACGGAACATAGGCTTTAATGGGGCTGTGAAATGCTCCGACTGTGCGAGAGGTAAGGCG
>JADRCC010570306.1:0-13849 GCA_019843855.1 Hylomyscus alleni | reverse complement strand
AAGGAAGTATGCAGGAGGCGCTCGATCAGGCAAAGTGAACACTCTGTGAATTTGACCCAACAAATGAGGACCTGGCAATGCTCAGTTTCATGAGAATGTAAAAGACATCCTGTCAAGTTTTAATGGCATTCTTGCCTTGAACTACAAATGCTGAAACTAAGGAATGCTGAACGTGGGAGAAACACTCTTCCCCAGGGAAAAGCACACCAAGTGGTTATCCAATAACAAATGGTCAGCCCTGAGAACATACAGAAAGTAGTATTATATGAATTGAGCGTTTATGCTTGTAGGAATATTATACACACAAACACACACACACACACTAACAATTAATGAAAAATAGACCATGATTGGAAAGAGAGCAAGAAGAGGTTTGTGGGAAGGCTCAGAGGGAGGAAAGGGAAAGGGGAAATTATACCATTACATTGAAATATTTTTAAAAATTAAAAAGTAATTTGTAAAGGTATTTTAAGGGTCGAGGAAGACAGACTAGGCATTAAAGAACTTGCCTAACAGACTTAAGGAACTGAGTTCAGATGCCCAGCACACTAGTCAGAAGCCACATCATTCACATATACTCGTAGAGTCAGATGGGTAGGTAGAAACAAGAGAATTTCTCAGTCTTCCTGACCAGCGAGTTTTGCTGAATTTGATAAACTCCAGGTTCAGTACAGACACTGTCTCACAAAATAAGATGGAAAGCAACAGTGAAAAATAAACCAAGTCAACCTTTAGTTAGTTTCTATATACAGTCTCACACATTTACACATGCACACACAAACATTCACACACACCCCAGATTTTAAATTTATCAAATTGCTGAAAGGAATGGCTTGTTATCCTTTTATTTCAGCTCTGTTTTAGAATATATTTGAAAGAAGGGCTCTGCTCCTAAGGATAGACAAGACATGATAGGCAGAAAAAGGTCATTTTCTGAAATGTCATGACCAAAATCCACAGTTAGAACAATGTGCTAACAGGAGGCATGAGATGTTAGGGTCTCTCCAATGTCGTCACAGAATGAAAAGTAATGGGGAGCAAGATCATGAAATGCAACTATTATCTATTATTAAATGTAGTAAAGATTAGGCACTAGCATTTTTCTGAATAAAGAACCCAGATATAGACTAATAGTCATGATCTCAGCCCCATGCACTTACTCTCTTGGTGGTTAAGACTTTCAGTCTTACTTCCAAATATTTTGCTTCTTTCATGACAGAAAACTACTTCCTCATCAAGAACTAATTCTCTAATTCTCTCATCAAAAGTCAAAGACAGCCTGGGGATAGGACTATGTTGGTAAGGTGCCTGCTACTCAAGCATGAAGACCTACCTATGTTCAATCATAGCTCACACACATAGAAAAAATAGAAAAAGTGCACAACTTTACGCAGAGCAGACATGAGAGTACACTTGTGCCTTGCTGAGCAGCCAGTCTTCTAAATCAAAGAACTTTAGGTTTAGAGAGAAACTCTGCATTAACAAAACAAAGTGAAGAGCAATTCAAAGAAACAACCATTGTTGACTGTGACCCTCCTGCATGATGGCTTATTCTTCAGATCCCACCTGCCAAGGATGGCCACACCTCTCTGCCCACTTCCTGCTAATTGTCACACCTCCAAATTCGAGTTTTACGCTAGAAGTCTCCCCTCCAGGAACTGAAGAAGAATTTGCTGATTGGGCCAGGTTGCTGACGAATGTGTGGGAGGGGTTTTGGCTTACCTACCCTACCTGGTTTCACTTGTAACAAAAGGGAATTTAAATGAAAGATGGCTGAGTGATCACAGATTCATGTCGGCTAATTTTTAAGAATCTTCCACGAGGTTAAAGGTAACAAAAAATCGCTTGCCAGGTCCCTGACTCCATACCAGAAAACTCATTCTATCGTTGCTGCTGGCCAGAAACAGTTGACCTCTTGTCTTCACACATTATACACAAGAGTATACACTTTGTTGTGCATGTAAACATACTGAACACACATACACACACACACACACACACACACACACACACACACACACACATGCCAAAAAGACAAAAAGAATGAAAAGTAGAAAATATTGTACTGACCTTAACAGAAAGGTGTATGTAGTCCATCACACAGCCAGTGTTCAATGATTGAGCAAAATGCCTAATTGAAGAAAACAATTTGCTTCTCTAGAGGAGACAATCAGATCCATTACATGGCTCATCAGGATCTTCCTTTCTATTTCAAATCACTTTTCAAAGGAATTATTATATGAGCCTATAATGCCACACAATATGAACATTACCTGTAGGCCTCCCCATCCTCATATGTCGTTGCCCAACAACCTATGAGATTTAGGAGAAGTACAGAGTTTGGACAACCATGAGTGTGACAGAATCACTTCAGGAATCAGCTTCGGTGAAGTAGATCAACTTCATTCAGGGTGAACAAGGGCTATAGAGATCTTGGGGAGGAGATTGGGATTTCCAGAGCACATTACTAGGTAGGACAGAGGTGCTGGAAATGCTTAAATTTATATCAAGAGGAATTCCAGGATAAGATAAGATCAAGATAAGAACTGGGGAAGGTTCTTATCAGGAGAATGAAAGTTGAATTGATTATCTGGCCATAGATGACTTTCCTCACGGGGTTTTGGGATTATGAGTAGGAAGGACTGATTGGTCATAAAACAGTACCTAATTATCATACAGCAGGATAGGGCTGAGCAGGACTTATGTTCTGAAACATACAGCTTTGGCAGGAAGCTTTGTACAGGGTCATCCTCTATATAAGGTCAGGCATCTGTGCTTAGAGACTCTTTCCAGATAAGATCAGTCAAAGAAAGGGAAGCTCTGCTGATAAAGGGACTCTTCCCTTCTGCACCATGCTCAAAGAACTATCTGGACACGGTAGACTGAAAACTTTATAATATATTTGTGTTTGAAGCTCACAATGAAATTTCCTACTAGTATTCCAGCAAATCTTCATTGTATAGTATTTTATTTAGTATTGATAATTTCTTTCAAACTAAATTTCATCCCTTTTACTTTTGTCAAATTTCTCCAAACTAAATAGTAATTACACAGAAAACTCTTTTTGACAGTCACAAACTATTCTATCTTCTTTTATTCATCATTAATATAATATTTATTGATATTTAATTGCTAAACCAATAGGTGATAACATCAAGGTGAGGAAATGCTTGGGAGACAGGAGAATAAAGATATCACCTTAAACATGAATTGTTTTCACATAACACTTTATATCAGTCCTGGTAAATTACCCACTATCTACATAATGACCAAACTGACTTCATAATGACTTTATATACCTATATAGTCTATGAAACATATACAAAGAAAATCATATACATACTACTGAAATACTTGAAATCTCATTATCATACAATGTAAACATCCAAGAATTAGCATTACTAATAAGATATTATGATGTTCAAATATGTAACACACAAACTATGCTTCAATATTTAGGTGATGTAACATTGGCATATCAGGAAGTGAGGCTTATCATTAAAGTTATCTTGGATGGGATGGAATTTGAAGCCCTTTTTAGTAAATGTCACAAGACTGACTAAGATGGGCAAGAGCCACCAGCTGAAGAGAACAGTATGTGCAAAGAAGTCACTATCACAGAAGTTTAGAGGCAGAAGCAGATTGATCTAGCATTGCTTCAGGTCCATTGAGTATTTCTGAATAAGATTTTTCATAATGTTAAATGCAACCAGATTGAATATTTTGAGTCCCATCCCAATGAATAACTTTGAAATAAGAATTTGCTTTTTTAATGAGACATTTGCATTTAATCTCAAATTTGGAATGCAACATCTTCCACTTGGTTATTTCCAATGGAATAAGTGTTTTCAGGGCATTTATGCTTATCCTGTAGTAAAGACATGGGCTCCTCAAAATATATTTCAAGTGTAAAGGATGAGTGAATTATTTATTTATAGAGAAACCTGGAAAATACAGTACCAACAATAGCAAACTAAGGGTTGTATAATAAAATGTTCAGAAATGTTATCACTGAGCCACTTACAGCAGTTCCAGTAGGCTATTTTTAAAAAGAAAAGACAGAAACTAAAATTTTAGAAAAGTGATTCATAAGACTGAAGCTATTGATAGAAGAAAGCTGAAGTTCCGAGGAGCAGATGAGTCACAGGAAAATTCAGGAGGAGCACATCAAAGAATGTTTTAAAAATTCATCATTTGGTGAACTATAATCCATTCTAGCTAGAACAAGCAAAGTGAATAGAAGAAGGGAGATATTTGCATAAAATTAAACTTAAGCTAACAAGAATCCTCAGTAAATTTAAGAAAACTGCAGACCTTTTCTCTTTTAAATAAAAACTTTTCTTGAGATAAAATTTACATATAAGGGAACTTGACTTCTTAAATTACCTAATTCAGTGTTTTCCGCATATTCATGGAATTACACAACCATGCCTTCTACCTAGCATTACTGAATTTTATCACCCCCAAAAGAAATGCCATGTCCATTAACAGTCACTCTCAATTTTCTGTCAATTCCCAATGTCCCAAGCATGTCAGGCTTTGTAGAGTTTCTTGTTCTGAAAATATATAATTACAATCAGAAAGCACATCTTTACAAACAGCTTAGGTTTTGCTTAACACATCTTCATGACTGTTAAGGTCATGTGTTAGGACTAATTTCTTGTTTTATTTAACCCACTGTATAACTACACAACATTTTGTTTACCTACTCATTAGATATATTTATTTGAGTACCTCTGGCCCTTTGACTGCTAGAAGGATATTGGTTGGTTTTGGGTTTTTTTTTTTGGTTTTTTTTTCGAGACAGAGTTTCCCTGTATAGGCCTGGCTGTCTTAGAACTCACTCTGTAGACTAGGCTGGCCTCAAACTCAGAAATCCGCATGCCTCTGCCTCCCAAGTGCTGGGATTAAAGGCGTGTGCCACCACCTCCTGGCTAGAAGGATATTGTTAACACAATATTTGACTTTGTCTGGAAATTTTCCCATTTCTCTTGGGTTTGCATCTCAGTGTGGAATTACTCTGCCTCTTCTGATGAGAAAATAACCCTCTATCACGCTCATATATTTTAATTTAGACTAAAAACCAAATGAAAACCAATTTTAGATATAGTCGGTAAAAGGTACTCGCAGTCTTCTGCCTCTGTAAGGTTATTCAACTAAAATTGATGTTTCGAATTGCAGTGTTCAGTTACTGTGGGAGCTGAAAATTGTCAGAAAGATATTGGATTATTTGTTTATAAGAACATGTGATAAACTAAAGCAGAGAATTAACAACTTTTTAAAACAGTTTTCATCAACAAAATTTGATGCAAAAAGTAATTTAAATAAACCCAATTAAAAATATACTTCGTGAATTCGAGATCCACCTGGATTAAAAAGTGAGACCTTGTTTCACAAACATCGGCAGCAAAGTATAAATCTATGTATGCTATGCAGAAACAATATATGTGTAATCAGAGCTTAGCATACTTTTCTTTAAAATGGTGATGAAACATAATATTTTAATGGAAAATAAATTATCCAATGTCAAAATTATTTGACTGACATTTGCACACATTAGTTTTGACGTTAACTGTCTCACGCTATGACCTAAACTGCTGTTTGTCTGATTACCTCACTCTGAGTAGATACAATTCAGCTAAGCAAAGAATGTATGAGGAGAAATGTATTTCACATTGTTCCGGGCACATTCGGTCACAATATAGCTTTTCGAGTGATTGACTGTGTCAAAAGTGAAACAACCACCTATTTAGTTTGTGTGCTCCCTAAATAAGAATGGAACACTCAGTTCTGTTTAGCAGGTTTTGACTATAGTGTCAGAATGCCTTACTGATTAAAACTGTAAATTACTCTGGAACACTTTTAGGAGAAATTGCATGTTTAATTTCTCAACTGTTTGCTTCTTCTTACTCTGTTCTATTTTCCTGGACGTTTACAGACTCTCTCAAGGAACTCCCAAATGTAGAAGGTTTGAGGAGGGTGGAAACTGTAAGGCTTACCACAAGAGCCTCAAATATGTGAGCCAGAACTTCCACAATAACTATTAGATGGTGGAGTTAATAGTGTCTCCCTTATGTATGCTGGGACCTGTCGTGTACTTTTCATTGGTGAGTCTCAACTTAGTTTTTCTGTTAAAAATAACCAAAATTTCGAAGAACATGAGAATTTGGGACTGTCTGGGAGATTCTGCTTTCACTTATGTGAGAAAGCATCAAGAAACTCAAACCTGCATGATGCTAATCATACTATGACGGAAAACCGAACTTGACAAGAGCCAGTAATATTGTCAGTTCACAATGTTAGAATTTCCCATTTACTTGCTTATTATCTTCGATCATGACATCTGCTAAAGATATTGCCAGCTGATTCTAACCTGAAATTCAGGACACACCCATCCTCTTTGTTCTGAGGGAAAAAGAAAAAGAAAATTAGAAACTTTACCTTCTGGCTAGGAAACAAGAATTTCCCCAGTACCTACATCTACTGCTTGCTTTTCTGCCTTCAGGAAGTAACTGAAAAATGGCCCTTCCTCTACATAAAGGCCATCCTTGTCATGGACTTTCACTGGATCTGCACATGCCTATCTGCCCTTCCCACTGATCCACTGATCAACCCTGCCATCTTCTGTCGGAGTCTAATGAATTGAATACTCCAGAGGAAAGCCTTTGTGTGTTGAACCATTCCTTGCCAAATGCATCTTTCTAAATTCAGCATGTTCATTGATTTGCGTATGCATAATATATATGAGTAAGGAGACCTATGGAGGTCAGAGACTGGCACTGGGATGTGTTCCACAATCACTTCTTCACTCTATTTTATGAGATGGGGTCTGTCATTGAACATGGAGCTTTCAGGCCCCAACCACTAGGATCTGCCCTGAGGAGATGTACAGCAATTGAGCAACAAACACTTTACTCACCAAGCCATCTCTCTAACCTTGTTGCCAACATTCTAACACATCTCAACTCCTGTTTTTTTCCTAGAAATTCCATGATTCTCCCATCCTCCTCTCATTTAACTGAACAGACTTTTAAAATCATATGAGTTAGTCTAAGAAATGCATTCATTCCAACAGTCTTTTGAAACAATAACCTCCTGTCATATGTTTTATCTTTCTGGTATTTCTCTATTTATACCCAAGCTCACCCATCAAATCTTCATTGATTGATGATTGATTGATTGATTGATTGGAGTTTGAAGTCCCAATATAAGCAGAGTTCATGTAACTCTACTCTCTTCTTAGGCCATCTATGCTGACACAATGCTGACAATTTCAGTTCCCACTTATAAACCTAAACATGATTTTTCAGTGATGTTTTTATTTCTCCCTTTAAATCTCTAAGATTTCAAGAGCAGGGAAGATCTAGAATTTGTTTGTTCCCTTTGCAAACTAATACATTTGACCATTTCAGAATGGTAAGGTTCAGAGTGGATTAATGGTTTTTTTGGGGGTCAGGAATTGAAATCTCCTGCATGCTCCTTCTCCTTCTTTCCCTCTATCTCTATCCTTCTCTCCCTGTCTCCCTCCATACCCCACTGTCTCTCCCTTGTTTCTTTTCTTTCCAAGTTCTAACATAGCACAAATGGCCTTAGCATATGTTGGCATTTGGACATTCCAGTTTCCGGATCTATGTCAAATAATTTTCTTTATAACTTCCTCAGACTCTGGTATTCTGTTGTCACGGCAGAAAACTGGGTAGCAGAAAAATGCCTACTGAAGATCTGGGGTTTCTATTTCAGAAAAAGGATTACTGACAGAAAGTCCAGCCAGATGGCCAGAACAAGAAGGACCTGATGATAGCTCTATGGATGGGTTACAAGTAAGAATCAAGGAATTTGTAGTTTGGGGGTCAAAGAGCAACTAAAATTAGCTCTCAGGGCCTTAGTTACCAAGAAATAGAACTTAAATCATGTATGCACTTGCATATTTGACAAGCAAACTTCCCTTTTACTGCACATGTAATCAACAGGAGTGGACAGAAATATTTGAGGATCCCTGACAGATAATTTCTTCCACACACACAAAAAATACATTTTCTACATTCCCAGCATATTGGACATTATGTCCATATGCCTTGTTCAATCTCATGTTGTCAGGGCTTTCAAAGCTATGCTTTTTTTTTTTTTCTATATCAAGGATTTAGCATTCATCATAGTAGAGTGAATTCCAAAGATATTCTGATCTGTCTGAAGAAAGAGGAAGTTGAAATTCAGGAAGCTGAGGAGGGGTAACTGAAGGCAGGTCACCTGGACAGTTCCTCTAATCTGCATCAGCTGTGCTCCTCCTTGGGGCCCCTGTGTTACAGAGATGACCCAGCAGTTGCTCCAGAGTCCCCCTACAATTTTTCACTTACTTTTCACAGTATTTATGCAAGGTTTTCATGTCATTTGTGAACACACTCCCAAGAAATTGCCCTCTAACAAACTGGGGCCTTTATTTATTTGTTTATTTATTAATTTCTGAAGACAATTAACTTGCTTCGAATCTCCTCTGCATATCTCAAAGCTTGGTTTTGCTTCACCACATGGGAAGCTGTGGAAATGGATCATGAGGTTTTCCAACATATTGTGTCTTTTAGTGCCTACTCAGGTATAGACCCCTGAATGCTACTGTAAGACTCAGAAGAAATACTAATAGATCTTGAAAACTGCCTGTCCATGCAGCATCTAAGAGATCTCTAATTTGAATCTGTCCAAATGGAGTCAACAACCCCCATTTATACACAAGGACCACTGTGTTACCAGAGACTTGCCATCCTGTCCATTTTCTAATCTTCTTGGAAGTTTATATAATAGTGTGGTTGCTTTTATTCTCACAGACTTGTGATCTTTTTCACTCCACTCTAAAATTTCAACAGATGATCTATTTTGATGCAAAAATATCCCCTTAATTTAATATTTGCTGCGATTTGCATCTTTAAAAATAGAACTCCTACTTTCATGTTTATACTTCAACTGCTTCTACTAGTGATAGGTTTTTTTTCCTCCCTTCCTTCTACAATAAAAATGTATGGCCGAGCAGAACATGTCTTTACCAGCATTCAGACATAATTAAGAGACCCAATTCAGTGTTTCATGGCTTCCTAATATTGGGTGTTTAAAAATAAATTTAGTTATGAAGCTAAGCCCCTGAGGGGAAATACCAGTGACAACCAAATCAATTTTTGGCAGTTAAGTTTCAAATAACAGTGGGGCTTCTGTTTGATACTGGGCAATTTCTTACCTGCCACTCAAGAGTCTTTCCTCAGCTCCATCTTTTGCCAAACCTATCTAGGGGTAGACTGTTGATTGACAATATCAAATGTGAGTCATTGATATAATGCCAGATACATGTATAAACAGCAAGGAGTTTGATTAGCAACTTCATAATAAAGTTCTAATATTGGAATATTTTAACATACACTTAGCTAGAATTATATATGCACTCCTCCTACTTGATGCCAAACCTATCTTGGCATTTAAAAAAAGAATGTATTAATGATGGGGACCCAAGCTTTAGGGAAAAGGTTAATAAAGATAAAAGTGTGACTTGAATTTATTAAAGGACTATTTAGTAATTAAAGATTCCACAGCTGTTAAAGATGATATAGTAATGAGACTTTGTAATTAAAAGGTCTTGATAACTCTACTCAAAAAGATCATGTTCAATAATAGAACTCAATATGCTTTCAGAACAAAGAGGCAAGGAAAGAGTTTGTGGCACAAAGTCTCCTTTATAATGGATCATAGCCTCCAGACTCAGGGGGCCAGAATGACCCAGAGCAGTAAGTTTACATGTTTACCTGAATGTGTATTTGTGAACATGGTACATATATATCATTAACCTATGTCAGAATTATATATTAATGCAACATCTGCATATATATATCACTCTATTGAAAAGGAAATATCTTTATATCTTTCCTTTTTCTTCTTACATAATCTATTAAAGAAAGAAAAACATACTTGACTTGTGCCTATAAAGAAGGCTGAGCCCACTTCCTCTGTGGGACATAGAGAGTTAGTCAAGACACATTCCTATACATTTCAAACATAAGCCAGTTGAAACATACATACTTCTTCTGAACTCCAAGAAAATACAGAAATGACCTCACTCAAAATAGATATAGCACAGTGTATAAACTTTAATTTGTATTAGATAGAACCTTATATAATATTGTAATTTAACATCATTCAAATCCAGCTTCTAATATTGTAAGAGACATTCCTTCCTTTAACATTTTAAAATAGCTTTAAACCATAGATATCAAAATGTTGAAAAAAATGTAACCTTTATGCAAGCCTTGCAAATATTATTATGTCATTTTAAGTCTATGCTGAAATTCTATTTCATTAAAATAAAATACTGATCTTATATTTAAAATAAAAATTATAGAGAGAGACTATTACAATTTTAAAAAACAAAAGCCTTATTCTTATTGAAATAAGTTAACCATGAGGTATATTTATTGTGATCCAATATTTACCATGAAGTATTTGTGTAGGTGTTTATAATATGTTTTCTGTATTTCCTTTAGAATAATTAAATTTTTATTATTATTCTATAATTGAACCTTTCTGCCTCTTATCATACACACACACACACACACACACACACACACATATATATATATATATATATGTATATATATATATATATATATACACATTAGTTATGGGTTTCTCATAATACAGTAGCAATTATTTAAGAAGAACTTTTTAGTGTCAGGCTTAAATGTGCCTACCTTTAATCGTAACATTTAGGGAGCAGGAGCAGGAAATTTTCTGTGAGTTCAAGGCCAACCTGGTCTACAAAGTGAGTTCAAGGACAATCAGAGATAATGTACAGAAATCCTATTCCAGAAAAGAAACAATCAAAACAACAAAACCCAAAATCTAAAAGGCATTTTATTTATTTACTATGTTGTAGAAGTTCAGTGGGCAGGGTTACACATTCTGTGACGTGCACACATGTGGTAATCCTTAGACAACAAACCACATAGTTTCTCTTTTTCCACTCTGAGGCTCCCAGGAATTTAATTCAGTCTATCAGTCTATCAGACTATACACTTAGCTATCTCACTAGCCCAGTTGAAATGATTCTAGTGAAAATATTCTGTGTCACATTGTATTATACTCTACACTACTGGCTGCATTTAAATAGTTCTAGTCTGTTCTGAAGGATTACATAGGTCTTAGTGAAACCAGTCATTTGTTTCTACTTCCCATACTCTTCCAGGAATCTCTAAAGTTTGTACTAGGAAAAGAAATCAAAGCCAATCCCACCAAATTCAGGATCTCGGTCTGAGTTTTTAAGGCTTGAGTATCATGCCTGCTTTCCTTTCTACTTTGGTGTATTTTCCTCCAAACTTTCTAGAATATCTATTCTTCCAAACCCAGTTCTTCTGAACATCAAATAAGATGAATCTAAGCCTCCCTGAGCAATGCTGAGAATTTTTATCTTAAATTACTACATTTCATTTTCAAAAGGAAAAATAGCAGTACATAGCTATAATTCCAATTAGTAAATCAAATATGATATAGACCGAACAGCACCATGTAACTTTATGTTTACTGGCCCCCTAAAGATTTCAGGAGGGTACAACAGATCATTTACAAAACCTCTCAACTTGATAATGTCTTTCCTTTTTGTTGTGCCTCAATATCCTCTAAATGAAACAGTTGCATTCTAGAGGGATGAAGGAGGTTCATATGACTAAGAATCTAACAAAACTTGAAGATGCAACTTCTTCAGGAAAGGACCAGGCTCTTGAGGCTCCTCACTCAAGTCACAGCAGGGTGCAGTTGCTGGGGGCAATATCTTCCAATGGCTCTGCCTGGTAGTTGGGAAAAGAGCTCAAGAGCACAGCTCTTCTAAGTTATCACTTAATGCTGTGCTGGGTTTTCTGATGAGATGGCTGCTGTTGAGTGTCTATGCTCCCATTAACAGTTCATCTCCTCCACTTCTGTAGGTAACCACAGTAAGCATATCTGTTCACTAACCTAGGACAGAGGTATCAGGGTGAACAGAAATCAATTCATGTCACTCAGGGAAAGTCAGCTGTGGTCAGTATATTCTTACGCCACTCAACAATTTGAGTTTTTCCACACTGACCCTCATTGAAGATTCGGTCACTGTGGTTTGTTAAGTATAAACAGCATTTCTTAACAATCACTCTGGAGGTAGGAAACTCACTGCAGACTTTACTTCGAAGAGCTAAGTAAAAGAAAAAAATACGTATTATCAAACAACAATGTTTATCAGATGATCAACAGAACATAAAAGTACGCAAGCCGCACATCAAATATGTTTTAATTTGAATAATAGGCTTAAGTTTTGAACTATCAACAACCAAAACATCATGTCAAAACATCTGTAAATAACATCTTTTAGACAGAGTTCAAGCTTAATTTGCATCGCTGAAATGTTGGGATGACATTCTGAATCCATCTTATGTGTATTTCTTAACATTTCGAAGAAGGATGAAATGTGATTATTGACCCGGTAGATTATCAATGATAGCTCAGCAGTCCTGTTTCCACCTGCCCGGTGTCTACACCTTCTGCTCACTGACAGCTTGCTCTCTGGAATACTTGGCTAGGAGTTATGCTTCAGTAACAGAGTTGCTTCATCCAAAAATGTTCCTATCTTTTCCACCATAGTCAAGAAACAGCTCTTTTCCTTTCAGTATTTTTTTCAAATGTGATTCTTTCTTTAAGTGTGACTTTTCTTTTACTGTCCCAGTGGATTTTTGTAATTATTTTCTATTTAATTTTTGGAGATATGAAAGTGAGGAATGTCATGATATAACATTTATAGCCTGAAAATACTAAACCGTGTGCTCCAAGAAACTCCAAAAGGTTGTAAGAATCTCTTACAGCTTTGTTTGGCAAAAGAGCAATAAAAACAAAAAAATCAGTTTTTGAAGGAAAAAGAGATTATTTTACTATTTAAAGCAACATTATAAGCATACACCACATACACACACACACACACAGACACACACACACACACAATTTTGCCAAATAAGTGTAAAGTATTTACTTTGAAAGTAATGATTTGTAGTGCAAAGACTTTTACCAGGTGTTTTATATATAGTATTTATTTTATTTTTATTTTATACACATGTAATACCCAGAGCCAGTAAACAAACCTTGTTAGTGAAATTGCAACCAGGTAGGTAATAGGACATTCAATTTCATATAGTTAATATGTGGAAAGGATTAAAAACTCTTAGAAAATTTAAAAGCACAATAGGAAAGCACTATGACTGAGCACTGAGATGAACAGATGCCTGCAATGTGTTTGAGAGAGGGGGGCAGGATGGAAAACTGTACTAGTTTCAGACTGCAATACAGGCTAATGTTGAAGGTGTTCCAGGTTTGTGAGTGCCTGACTGACAAAAGGTTAGGACTAATTTTCCATGTTTACAATTTTTCCAAAAGGAAAAACAAAATTAAAAAAAAAAGTTTTCCTGAAATCTCAACAATCCTAAAATTAATCAGATGTCTTCTTTTAAAAAAAAAAAAAAGTTAGCAAGTTGAAACAATTTCAAAAGGCATAGCTTTTGCTGTTAAGATACAGTGTCCAATCTCCAACTGAGTAAACTTCAAATACTTCCCGGCAACAAAGTGGGCAGTTCTGCTGGAAAGATCCTGAGTAGGAAGATGATCCAGGAACACCCACAAAGGTAAGCTCATGCTGTCCATCTCTGTAAGCTCTAAGAATTTACATATAAGAGAAAAGAAGTATGTGTGCACTTACGGGGCTACTCTTATGTATAAACTCAGAAAAGGAAAGCCATGAGTTCATGTCATGGGAGATCAGAACTCCAAAGTGCCCAGAAGGGGAAGAAAGCAAAACATTGAC
>JADRCC010570305.1:0-19589 GCA_019843855.1 Hylomyscus alleni | reverse complement strand
TTTTTTTTGTCGTTGTTGTTGTTTTTAATAGAACGATATCACTATGTTTCACAGGCTCCCCTTGAACTCACAAACCTCCTGCCTCAGACTCCTAGATGCTGGAATCACATGAATGAACCTTCAAGTCTCCTGATTTTGTGCTTTCTCTTGAAAAGTTTCATGTGAGCTGGGTGGTGTGCTAGATGCATAGTTTTAATCCCAGCACTAGGGAGGCAGAGGCAGGTGGATCTCTTCATGTCCAAGGCCAGCCTGGTCTACAAAGTGAGTTCCAGGACAGCCAGGATCATATTGAGAGACCCTATACACTCCCTTCAACCCTGTAAAAAAAAAAAAAAAAAAGACAGAAAAAGCAAGTTTCCTGAGCTTCTCACCCACATCGTCCATCCTGCTTGTGCAGCCAGGGTCACTCATCATTCCCCTGAGCAAACAGTGTCCTCATCCAGTTACATAATCAGCATGTGAATGTCCAGCCAACAACCCCACCCTTCCTCAGGACCATTTGAAGTTTTCCATCACACACCATTCCTGTCCATCTTTTCATGAGCTAACCCTCCCATCTCTCAGTTACTGAAGGAGAGAAAGCAGAGCTATAGTGTGCCTCTGCTAGAGCAGTGTCTGGGCCACTGACGTGATGGGACCTTAACTTCTCTGTGTCTCCATTTCTTCCTTGGTGAAGTAGGGACAATGACAATTCCTCCATTCATGACCTTCTCGGAAGTGGGACGCCCCTGCAGAGTGCAGGCCACAGTAACTCTGCAGACGGGGTCTCTGACCATTAGTCTTCCCTCAGGTTGCCACTCCTAAGTCATTTTTTGTTTGTTTGTTTGTTTGTTTGTTTGTTTGTTTGTTTTTCGAGACAGGGTTTCTCTGTGTAGCCCTGACTGTCCCGGAACTCACTCTGTAGACCACGATGGCCTTGAACTGAGAAATCTGCCTGCCTCTGCCTCCCAAGTTCGGGGATTAAAGGTGTGCGCCACCACCACCCAGCCTCACTCCTAAGTCTTACTTCCCCTGATTACAGTTTCTTGAAGCAGGTAGTTCCTCTTTAAGATGGAACGTACGCAGCAGTACCCTTAGCACTGTTTTTACAGACAAAGAAGCTAAAGCCCAGAGAGGTTAGTCATTTGTTCAAGCTCACACAGCTAGAGAAAACTAACTTCAGACCCACATGTTCAACTCTATAAGACTGGAGACTCTGTTTTCTTACTGTTTTACAGTGTTCCACAAGTGGGCACACAATCAGCCCCTAAGGACAACTAGTACAGTTCAGGGGCAGGTGGGCATCCCCTAAACACAATCTGTGTGCAAGCTCTTTCTTGCTGACAGTTGAACCAGGCTGATTTCTTGCAAATGGCTGGTATGGGAGGGACTTTTTATTTTTTTCAGGAGGCCCGAATGCACAATTCTGGCCAGACACAGTCCTGGTTCATCAGGCCAAGGGACTTGAAACCCCAGTTTCCCCACTAGAGGGCGCACACCCCACTCCCTAATTGTGAACCCCTAACACCCAAGACAGCATTAGCAGGGATCCCAGGTCCTTATTGACCAGAGTAATTGTCAGCAGGGTGCTAATTACACTTCTAGAAGGGACAGAGTAGGCAGGTCTGGGCTAAGCCAGGAGGGAACCACAGGGCCTGCTCTGTGGTTAAGCTGCCCCCACCCCCACCCCCATGCCAAGTCCTCTGCTGCTCAGCCAGGTTAATTAGCAAAGCATCTCCACCCACTGCAGATGAGAATCTGCCTTTCTGTCTTTCAATCTATTCACCTGCTGCAGGCCTTTCTCCTGCCATCCCTAGCTAAGCAGATGCCCAGGGAATGGAGTCTCAGAGCAGGGAGTCAAGGACTCTGAAGGAGCCAGGGACTCATGGCCACTGCTGGCTCTTGCGTGCCTGGGAAGTCATCACTTAGGCTCCATAATAACACAACTACCTGCTTGCATCAGGATGGATGCCCACCCCACCCACCAGGGGTGGTCATCCTACATACCTAGAAGTCACATGGCATCTGCAAATGTTTGGTGTCCTTGCCCAATGGGTAGACAGGGAGCTTGTCCCTTAGCTGTTCCTTTCTTTCAGAACCAATATATTAGGTGAAGGATAAGGGAATATAATTGTGTCTAGTTTTGGTCACCTGTATAGACACACACACACACACACAATTTATGTCCAGTTTGGTCATCTGTACAGGTATTCCCACCTCCCCAGCCTCCTCCCCAAGCCTGTTCCCCATAAGCTTCCATTCGCAAAAGCCCCAGCCACTCTTTGCAAGCCTGCTCACTGGGCCTAGCTTGTCACAGTGCTGCTGGGGGAGGCAGATGCCAGAGACCCATTAGCATTCGTCTGGGGGGTGGCAATGTCATCCCTAGGTCCAAGTCATCCCTGGTGCTATTTCTCGAGGTGACAGTCTATTCTCAGGGTTGGATGGATTCCCTTGGAGTTAAATTAAAATCCCCATGAAATATTTACTTGGCTGGGCACAGGGCTCGGTGACTGGCCTGTGAGGACAGATTGGAAGAAAGATTGCGGGCTGTGGGGAGAAGGGGCTAGCTCATTGTTTGAGGGTGAAACCATAGGGCACAGGGTCTGAGCTGGGTGAGAGGGCTGAGAAGACAGTGTTAACTTTTGATGTCTCCTGACAGGTTTCTACTCACTTGTTCCTTCCTGCTGTTTGTGCTCAGATAGACATGCGGCTGAACCAAAGCTCTGCCAGCACACAGTGCTGCACCCTTCCTCAAACTAGACCTCTGTTTCTTCTGAACACTCTGTCCCTCTCTTTCTGTGTCCCTCTGTCTCTCTCTCATTCTGTTTCTCTCTTTCTCTCTCTCTCTGTATGATGTACATGTGTGTATGTGCATTTCTGCATGTGAGTGCAAGCTCATGAGTGGCATGGCAAGTGTGTGGAGGTCAGAGGACAACTCTGGGGGCCAATCCTTGCCTTCCAAATCGTAAGACAGGGTCTCTGTCTGTGCAGGTTAGTTTTGCCAAGTTGATATAAGCCTGGTCAAACCTAGATAAAGGAATTACCTGCATCAGATTGGCCTATGGCAGGTCTGTGAGGGCATTTTCTTGTTAATGATGTAAGAGGGCCCAGCCCACTGTGGGCGGTGTCATTCCCCAGCAAGTGGGTCTGGGCTGTTTATCAAAGTGAGCTGAACACAAGCCATGAAGTGAGCCAGTAAGGATTCCTTCATGGTCTCTGTTTCAGTTCCTGCCACTAGGTTCCTGCTCAAACTTCCCTCCATGCTGGGTTGTAACCTGGAAGTGGTAAGTGGAAATAAACACTTCCCTCCTCAAGGGAAGTGGTCCTTTTTTGGTTATGGTGTTAATCAAAGCAACAGAAAGTTGACTAGCATGGTCTCTTTACTGTTCGTAGCTGTGCCAGGCTACCTAGCCTTCAAGCTTCCAGAATTTTCCTGTCTCTGCCCGCATCTCACCACAGGGATACTGGTTCCACAGATATACCTTACCATGGTGACTTTATGTGAATTCTAGGGGGTTGAACTTGGGTCCACCTGCTTTCATAGACGCTCTAGATACTGGCCATGTAATAGATGCCAGTTACTTGTCACCTCTGTGCCTCAGTTTACCCATGTGGAAAACAGAAGCAGTGATAATATGTATTCCATAAATATATTTTAAAGTTTAAATCACAGAGTGCATAGAAAGCAACCAGGACAGTGCCTGGAGTGGGACATGCCACAGAGGAGAGCGCAGCTGTGACTTTGTTCATAGCTTAAAGTGTTAACTTTAATTTCATTTATTAACCTGATTGCTTTAGAAAATTCAATGTAGATTCTGAAGAGTGCAAAGAAATCTCATGATTGGAAAATCGATGTGTATTATACATGCCACACACTGTTTATGTCATAGTGGTGTGGAAAGGAAACAGCATCCAGAGTTTGAGTCTCAGTGACAGCAACTTCCTCACATTGCCACCATGACTGCTGTCCCCATACCTGGCCCCAATTCACACAGCTCAGGGAATGAAAGTAGAAGCCTCTTTGAGATTTCAGGATAATACACTGGTCTCTTACTTTTTCTTCTCCCTCTCGCTCTCCCTCTTTTCCTCCCTCCCTCTCCCTCCCTTTCCAGGCAAGGTCTTATGTAACCAAACCTAGCCTCAAAGTCACTATGTAGCTAAAGATGGCTTTAAATTCTAACCTTCTTGCCTCCACCTCTCAAGTAACAGGATTAGAGTGTGTGGCGCCACGCTCAGTTTATGTCGTGTTTGAGAAAGGACTCAGAGGCTCCTGCATGCTAGGCAAGCACTCTTGCATCTGAGCTACATCCCCAGCCCAACACATCTAAGTGCCCATTACTGATACCTTCCAGACCACATGGAGATGTTAATCTCTAACCCTTCTATGTGCTTAGAGACACGAAATCCCCACCTGTGGGCACCCCCCCCCCCCTTTTGCTGGTGTCCCAGCCCTGCTTCTTAGGGCCTAGGGGGCAGTGGTGAAGGTGGTTGGGGGCAGAGCGGGAGAGGCTGACATGGGGCAAGGTTCACCTGCCCCATCAGTGCTCAGGACTGCAGCCTTAAGTGTGAGTGGAGCCTCTCCTAAACTGTGTGCGCCTTCTCCTGCTACCCTGTTATGGGATGGAGGCCCGCTCAGGTCTTGAGTAAACCATTCCCAGGCAAGTTCCTTCAGGCGCCTCTGGTCCTCTGGGGCCCTGACTGGACAGCAGCTTGCGGTACCAGTACCATAGTTCACCTCCTTCCTACTTGTCAGGCCTGTAATTAGGAGTGGTGTGATTCACAGGCTTGTTACTAGGACTGTTTTCGTTAGGTGAAACAAAGTATCCAACTCCTGGGAGCGCCACAGAAAGCATCCAGAGACCTCCCTGGGGCTCCTCCAAAGACTGTGGGCGCAGCCTCATCTCGGAGACAGGCTCCTGAGCTACTCATCTCATCAAGGAGGCCAGCCTCACACAGCAGCCCCCTTCGAGAGAGAGTGAAAAGCAGGCGGAAAGGGTAAGGAGCTGAAAGGGGGTCCTTTGAGGTATTGATAGTGACAGTGATCACATAGGTGTGTCACCTTGTCATAATTCCTCCAGCTGATTCAGAGCTTGTACACCTCTCTGTGAACCTATATCAGCAACATTTTAAAAATTTGTTTGTGCACGCCAGTGCACATGTGCAGAATCCAGAGGAGTCTTGCGTGGTCTCTCCTATCACACTCCACCCTGTTCCTTTGAGGTCGAGTCTGTCTCTCTCTGAGTTTGGGACAACAACAAGCCCAATGACACCCCCCACTCCCCCTTCTCTGCCCCACTCAAAGATGGGCTGATAGATATTAATGGGGCACCCAGCTCGTTTTCCAGGTGCTGAGATCTGAATTCTGGTCTTCATTATTGGGGCAGTAGTCACTCTTAACTGCTAAGTCAATTCTCCACCCCCCACCCCCACCCCTTTTTTTTAAATTAACAGGTTTGCCCAAGTGAAACAGATACAAATGTGGCATGTGACACTGTTGGCTCTGAGGTAAGAGTTAGTGAGACTAATGAAGACCGTGGAGCTGTCCCTAAATGTGCCGCACCCTCCCCTGTTGACTTCAGGGTAGGGAAAGGTGAATTCAGGTATGGTGTGTTTCTGCTCAGCATCTGCATAACTTCTAAAGCAAGAAGAGGCAAAATGAACAACTGGAATTTTAACTGGGTTTGGGTGTGTAGCCGTATGGAGTCAGCCCAGATTCTGCATCTGGTCTAAACAACTGAACAGACTGTGCAAAGCCCCGAGGAGCCAACTGTGTGAGCTCTGAGCATCCAGCAAAGTCTGTGGGGGAGAAGGGGTCTGGGCTCTCCCAGAGAAGCAGCAGTCACCACACACCTCAGAACCCACTGTCCTCACCCAAGTGGAGTCTTCTCACAAGCAGAGGAGAAGAGACTGATGCCCACAGTGTCACGTGTGTTCTACCCCTACCTCTACCTGGCAGTAGGCCAGAGGGCTGCCAGGTCCCTGGGGTCAGTCACTCAGCCTCTGTGAGCATGAATGGTAACACTGCTCTCCTTCTTCCCAGGGTTGCTGTGAGGGTTGGAGGAGGGGATAAACAAGGCCCAGCACAGGTAATTGCTCAATAAGCTCCACTGCTCTTACTGAGATACGGTTTTGGATTCTGGAATCCCGCATCCTTCCTCTGTCCATTCCTGTGAGTGCCAAGGAATGTGGCCTCTGTTTTGGGCTGCTCCTGCAAGAGGTTAAAAGTGACCCGTTTCTTTATTTCCTCCTACCCTTCTGATTCCCGTTTAATATTGGCGAGACTGACCCCAGGTTCCTGTGTGCCTACTGTTCCTGCTGACCA
The DNA here is from genome assembly GCA_019843855.1 of Hylomyscus alleni. Taxonomy (NCBI): domain Eukaryota; kingdom Metazoa; phylum Chordata; class Mammalia; order Rodentia; family Muridae; genus Hylomyscus; species Hylomyscus alleni. Next base: position 13,288 of record JADRCC010570305.1, on the reverse strand, counting down.
CATACACCCTTGGTCTTGCTCTCCTATCTGTGCCCTCGCTGGCAGCCACATTCCACTGCTGTCTTGGGACACAGCAGGTTGCTCAGGCTGTCTCCTGGATTTGAATAGGAACTTGCCTAGCAGAAGCCAATTGTGCTTTCCCTAGCAGCTCAAATTCATTGACCTGACCACATGCAGCCTCCTCAAGGGACCTGGCCTTTTTTATTTATTTACTTATTTCTCCTGCCTGGATAGCAAATGCATATGTAGATGGAGGCAGAGGCATGGCATGAAGCTGAGGACTGCTGTGAGGGCTTGGAAAGACAAGAAAGAATCCCTAGTGTCGATGGGGGATGACTGCTTTTGTAGGTGTGACTGCCACTGGTGCCACCAATCCAAGTCTGACTTCATGCTGGCATATATGTGTGGGAGGGACATCAGGTGTTTCTGACAAGCACAGGACAGCAAGAAAAATAGTGTGTGGTTGACTCCTGGAGCATATCACGATTCTGTCCGGAACCTGTGAGGCAGCGAGACCAAGCCAGAGCAAAAAGCAAGCAGAACACCAGCAGCCCTGGTGAGGACAGGGGATGGGGCATATTTGAGATTCCTGGGAAAGTGAGGGATGGGCAGGAGCTACCTGCTGGACAGGGCAGAGAGCTGCTGTAGCAGGTTTAATGACTGAGGTCCCTCCCACTGGGCAAGGGCAATCTGGTATATTTGAGTAGCTCTGACAGCGGTCAGTCAAAACTGGGCCACAGGGGACTGGCCTGGAAAGTTTTATATCTGCCTCTGGTCCTGGTCCAAGCTCACTGCTGCCCAAACTGCGGGGATGTGGGAGGCTTCTCTACATTCTCCTGCTGCTATGGAGCCTGTCCATAATCCTTTCACCACCACAACAAACTAAAATAAATCCTCCTTCAGGGCATTCTGTCAGGGACTTTGTCACAGTACTAGGAGAAGTAATGAATGTGGCCACTTCTCCAAGTCCACAAGGCTCCTAGCTGATGAAGACTGGTGGGCGGCTTGGAGAGAATGGTGTAAGGGGCAACGAACACAGTCTTCCCACCTCACCACCACCACCTCATGAAGAGGGTTTCTGGATAGAACGGGGGGAGGGGGCAGCTCTGTTGGCTTTCTGGCCTTCCTCACCCACTTGCTGGCTTGCTGTATCCATGACATCTACTTTCTGTCATTGCATCTACAACATCTCTTTGAGCATACCATGATGGTCCTCTTTGCCAACTAAAACAGAGAGCGGGAGTAAACCTGGAGTCATCACCCATCTTCCTTACTCTCAACTCATTCGAAAGCCAAGCACAGCTCATTCTAAGTCTGGAATGCCTGTTGAATCCATTGCTACCATGATCTCCATTCAGGACTTCTGATTCTTTCCCAAGCCTTCTATCCAATTGACCAGTCCTGGGTACCAGGGGAACTCCTGGTCAGTTCTGGAGCTGAGTTAGACTGGAAACCAGCATTTCTCATATGCATCACAATCACTCCAAGGACCCATTAACTTGCAGCCTGATGCCTTTACTCCAAGTCTCTCATTCAGAAAGTCTAGATAAGGCATGAGAATTTGGATGTTCATCAAGGACAAGATGGGGGTCGATGCATCTAATACATGAGCCATAGTGTGAAAACGTCTGCTCTAGAGTTCATTCTTACATAAATCCTGTCAGTCCTTGGTTAACAAGCTCTAGTGTCTCTCCACTATCTTTGGGACACAGTCCTGTCTCTTGGCTGTGATCTACAGGGGTGATCTACAGGGGTGGTCTACAGGGGTGGTCTACAGGGGTGGTCTACAGAGGTGATCTACAGGGGTGATCTACAGGGGTTTTACCAGGCTTCCTCTTCAGCATCACACCAAACTATTGATGTCCCTTCAACCCATGATAAGGGCACACTGAACTCTTTATGGCCCTTAAATATGTTCTGCATTTCAGACCCTGCCCATTTTCCTCTGCAACTGACTCCCTCTTGTTGCTTGTCAAACTCTCATGTGTCTGTCAAGTCCGAGCTGACGATAACGTCCATTGGAAGGATCCTAGTATGTGAGAATGACCATCATGGACTTTCGCTTCAGTGAGACCGGGCTTTGAATTCACAAACAATTTATGTGACTTGGAGGTAAACTCTCTGGCAAGCAGAAATTAACCTCAGCTTCTTTGTTGTGAGATATGAATAATGATATTTATATGGCAAGATTGTTGGTAGAGGGGAAATGATTCATAAAGAATACCCGCAGGTACTAGGTGTTCAATAAACAATAGCTATGATTTTCATTAGCTCTGCTCTAAAGTCTTGCCTGGCTCCTACAGCTTAATGAGTTCTTCTCTTCTCTGCTCCCATAAATTTGGTACGTGATCCCACTTTGCATATATCTCATGCTATGGCTTCATGTTATATACTGGGCCTCATGCCCCATGGAATTGGGGCAGTAATATGAATATTAAAGAGTAGATTCTACCAGGAGACTTTTGGGCATCAGGCTTCACAAGCTGTAGGCATTTTCATAGGAGGAAAATCTACTACATAGAGATAAAATTCCCCATTAGAGGGCTTGACGGGTGAGCCTAGAGCATCGGCTGGGTTTGGGGCCATGCTCACTCCTTAGACAACATACAACCTGCACCGCTATACTTCAAGTTTTTCTGAATGCAGAATGTTAACTCTGTAAGATTCAGCCTGAAGCCACAACCAAGATTAGGTCAATACATCTAGGGGTAGGTAATACTGGCTGGCCAAGGATGGGAGTGCATAAGCAGGGGACTAGCTTCAAGAGTCGAATTCTACTTGGGAAGGAATGAATTCAAGGACCAGGCTTAGTAACCTCTGAGACAGGCTGAGGGAGAAGCCAGAAGCAGAATTCCCAAAACTGGGTGGTGAATGAGAATGGCTTTGGTGACTAAGGCCGAGGCGAAGTCCCTGATTGCTCTCTCAAAAACACATGTGACCTCGGACATAAAATATTCTGTATCCAGGTGACACACTCACCTCTGTCACGGGGGTAAGGGACTGGGGCCAAAGAATCCTCAGAAGAAGTCATGATACAACTGTTCCTAACTGTCTACAGGAGACAGTTTCTTGCTCAAACCCCTAGATCAATCCTCTGCTGTCCGTCCCCCAGAAAGTTTAGGGACCTTAATTAACACATTCTCATCTCCTCTACAGACCCTTCTTCCCCTTAACAGCTGGCACTCAGTGGGGAAGGCAGAAATAATCCCAGTGAAGTGACTCTTCTGATACATTTCCCAGGTGCCCCTGGGGTTTGGAGAAGTTCCCAGTCTGAAACCGCTGAGATAGCTCCAAACCTAAGTGAAACGTGCCCACTTCAGATTTCTCCAATCAACACCTTCAGTGGGAAAGAAGCAACACCGGGATCTAAAGACCCACAGTCGAGACCCCGAGGCTTTCCCTCAAACCTGCAGCTGCCTTCTCTGGGCCTCAGTCTCCACAGTCCCATGAAAGGGCGGGGCCCTGCCCACTTACTAGGAGGTCTGGAGTCAAGCTGTGTGCAATCTCCCCTGGCATGAAGATATCATGTTCAGAACTGTTCACTTTGGACTTTTCTGGCAGGTACTTAGACCCGTCTGTATTTTGTTTACATGATGAATATTTCTCCTACCTCTACTTCACCTCACACATAGTTTCCAAAGATAGGACCCCCATCTGATCTCCAATACCCTACTGCAGTGACGGATGCGTCAGAGGTGTGAAATCAGTCTGCTGACTGATTCCCAGAATGCTTTCTTGTCTGACCCTTGGCCTGACTGCCAGGTCACTACAGACCTGCCAATGAGTGTTCTCCCTAGAATGCCAGAGATGGACACCTGGCACCTTGTCTTGCCAACCTACTGCCGCTTTGACTGTGTTTCATGTCCCACATCCATTGTATAAGGAGGTCAACATATACACGGTGACCATGCTTTCCCTCAAGGAGCTGCTAGACAAGTTTCTAGTCGGGTGGCTTTCTGCTCTTACTCTTGCATTGTGCTACGATAGACTTGGGTCTTTCCATCACTTACCCCTTAGGGAACCTTGTTTGAAAGCTGGGGTCTGCCCTTCCCTTTCCTGTTGGAGAATTCCCAGAGAACACTGTATCTTGTTTCAAGACCTAGTGCTTCCAGAGTCAGTGGAGGCTGCATCTCCACTGGCTATAATTTTGTGTGCTCCCACACATGAAGTAGGGGAGGGGATATGGTGTGCTGCTCATAACAGAACTACCCATGATGTTTGATTTCTCGTTGCCGTGACAATGGCTTACAGTTTCAGAGACTAGAGTCAATCATCGTTAGAAAGGTGAGTGGCAGGAATGTGAGGTAAGTGAGGAATCAGAGGCTAAGAAGACCACAAGCAAACTCCACTTACCATCTTCAAAGCCCCACCCCTAACAGTACACTTCCTCCAGTTAGACCCCACACGCCAATGTTCTATAGCCACCCAGAGCAGCACCCCCAGCCAGGGATCAAGAATTCAAACACACCAGCCTGTTAGGGGGTGGGGCACATTTTGTATTCAAACCACAATACCCCACTTTCTAGATACAGGGTTACAAGCATGTGTCAATCAAATGTCACTCTCAAACAGATCCCTGAGAGCTTCCTTGCTTATGTTCCTGGACCAGCCCATTCCTTCCCCTCCACCCTAGTATGTGCATGCAGAGGATTGGAACTCTCTACTCAGGATATTCACTGTCACAGCCATCCGTCCTCAGGTTCCCATAGGACAGTGGGAAGAACATGAGCCTGCAGGCTGAAGAAGGTGTTGGTCTAAGCTCTGATCATATAATGTGTGTCTGGATGTGGGTTAGTTGCAGAACTTCCCAAGTTCCTATGTCCTCATTGTGAAACAGGGTAATAATCCCTATCTCATAGCTACCTGGGATAAATGGAGCAGGGAGTCTGGAACTCTTAGCAGGCATTTGGAGACAACAGCCTCTCCTCCCTCATCCTTTCTTTCTTTGTTGCTTAGATATGGGCTAGGGAGAGAAATGACATGACCAATTGTCTGGGGCAGACATGACCCTATTCTATTCTATGACAATGTCAAGGGAAAACAGAGGGAAGAAAATTTCTGAAAACTCATGGATGGACTCCCTCCAAAACCAGTGGACAGAGAGTGTTGCTGGGCCTCTCATCCATGGCAGGCTGTGGCTCTGGAGGCCCCACTGTGGTCTTCCGCAGAATGAAACCCTCACTCCTCCTGGTGGGATGCTGAGAGAGCCCTGTGCATGCTAGCAGTTACACAGCCATTCAGCAGAAAGCAAGAAGCTAAGCAGACCTAAAGGGCTTTTACTGGCTTTTAATCAAGCACACCTAAAAGGACCTGAGGAGCCCACAACAGCCTTTAGAGAACTCAAATGAGACAGTGCCATTCAGGGGGGCCTGGATAGTGGAGGGAAAGGGAAGGTACCTGTGACCCAATATGGGTTCATGTCCTGGCCCTTTAACTCTCCAGTCTGAATCAAGCAGAAGCAACATGGACTGCCTTTCTTCCCAGGCGATCATGGTTTACAAGCACAGTCATACTTTGCACACAGAAGGAAACAGTCCAGAAAGGGCTTTTGGGCCAGCCATCTCATTCCTATTCTCTTGAAAGGCAGGGTAACCTTAACTTGTGCTTACAAATTGACATGAAATGCGAGCCTCCCAATTTACTAGGTTGTTGATCTAAGTGTTAAAACCCCCCTACTCTCTCCATCACTCCTGGGCATCCTCAGCACTACCCTGTTTAGGTCCACGCCATCTTCCTGAATCACTGGCATCTGTCTAATGAAATGATGTGCACATAGTATCCGCCCTCTCCCTGCCGAGTAACCCCTGGATCAAAGTCAAGTTACCATTCCTCTCTAAATACAATAAACTGACTGCCCAGTCTTCAGTCAGTAGTGCCCACCAGTCGTCTGAACACTGCTTTACATATCCAAACACAGGAACTGTAACTGGCTCCTGAATATAACCTCTTCCCCTCTGGCTCTTCTTATGCCTGATTATGGTTGTCTGGAGCCAAGAGCATGGTAATAAATGAATCTCTGCATCCATGAAGAATGTCCTTTCTACAATGATGATCCTTCTTGACCTCTCCGGGATCCCCCTCTTGTCTGAGAGGAGTGCACTCCAAGACATCCATCAGATGCCTGGAACAGGACAGAATTCCAAGCTCTACAATGTTTTATCGTCTTCACTGAGCATCCATTACACACTATGTCTGTAACTTCTGCAGCTTGAGGTACAAGAACAAAACTCGCCTTCATTTTTCCCCCTCCTTCACAGTCACACAGACAGGGGATTCATTCTTACCGTGGATCTTAGCAACACAGAATGTAATATTTTTTCCTTATTAAGTTGAGAGTTTTACCCACTCACCTATGGGAAGTATTTTATGAAAAGGTTTATCTTTGACACATCTGAATTGCCAGTATCACTACTTTTGTGCTTTGGGGACATTATTAAGTAAAATAAGGAGATGACAGCAACTGGAATACCAGTATTGTCATATTTTATAGACAGTGATGAAGGGGTGGGTAGCATATACAGTCTAGATACACTGGGCAAGAAAGATGATTCATCTTCTCCCGTTATTCATAATGACACGCAAGTTAAAATGTATTAACAATTTATTTCTGGAATTTTGCCTTTTGTACTTGCAGGTCCATGGTTTACGATGGGCATCTAAAACCACGGCAAACGGGCTTCGGATGAGCAGACATCTGCTGACCTGGCTTTGCCTTTGTGTGCCCTTCCCTGAGCCAACCCCAAGATTGGCTCTTACTCTGCCAGAGCTATCACTACCCGAGTGAGGTTGTTTAAGTTCTTCAACTGTTTTGCAACAGTTTCCTCGTCTGGACATTTGGTTATTGTGGGGATTTGGTTAACAGGGTTGGTCAAGCGCTTAAGACAGCACCTGGTGGATCTGGGAAGATGCTTGGTGGGTTAAATGTTTGCCATGCAATCTTGACTATCTGAGAATCCACGTCAAAAGTCAGACAGCAGCACGGTGTCTATAATCCTAGTGTACCCCTATAGAGAGGAGGGAGGTGGAAACAGGAAACCACTTGAAAGCTCACAGGCAAGAAAGCCTTGGGTATGCAGCAGTGAACAAGAGAGACCCTGTCTCAAATAGAGTTTCATTTTAGGTAAAAAGTGCATGTACACACACACACACACACACACACACACACACAAACAACAAACACCCCAAAAGATAAACTTCAAATTAGTGAACTGAGGATGTCATTCAGTGGTTAAGTGTATGCTTAACAGGCATGAGATTCATTCCCCATCACCATCAGAAACATGTAATGTGTCAGCCTTTGTCATCCTATGACGCCATTCTTATAGCTGTAATTAATATATCACATGTCACACTGCACAGTAATCCTTAGTTTTCTCATCTAACTCTTTGAATAGATTCCAGACCTTTTACAGGTGATCCCTCATATTTAAGCAGTTCTTGACAGGAAGTAGGCATTTTGATGAATGAGTGAAGTGTGGAGTTATAATTCAAGGCTACCTCTGCCCGACGGTTGAGAGCAAACCTTCATGGGGAAGGGCGATGCAAAAATACCCCCTCACCACATCATGCCTGCCATGGGGGAGGGGAGGTAAAGAACTAGAGGAACACTCATCTGGGGGCCCTGGATCAATTCCTCTCCGTTAAAGAATGCTGAGTACCGTTCTATGACCTATTTGCAGTTAAAATAGTCTCTGGCTTCAAGGTGGAAAGTGATCTCAGGGGACTATTTGAATTTTCTTTCAGTTCAGCAAAATGTCTCTGGCCAATCTTCCCAGTGGATTGAGGGCACGGACAGCCACCTCTCCGGGTCTCTGGCAAAGTCCCTTCCCAGGAGAGGAGATGGAACAAGGCATTTCAGCTTCATTTACACTTAATTCGTCAAAATGTCATTGGTAAGAGCTATTTGATGTCCCAGGCTTATGAGCCTTGAATCTAAGCCTTGCAAAGCTCTTTTCTCTTTGAACCTAAATGTGCCATTCTGCCAACATGGGGCCCGCATGCCAACAGGGTGCTTTGCTCTGAACCATGAAGCTAGATGGGGGCGCTCCCTCTGATGAATGTGCCTACTTTTCTCCAAGCAGGGCCTGAGGATGGCTGGCTGGGGCAAAACAAATCCAAATTCAAAGATCTCCACACAGCCACCCTCTCCCTGCTCAGACTTAGTCCCAGCAGGGTGTTGGCCCTCTGGCTTGCTTCTGCAAGTCCCTGTTCTTTCATTCCCAATACACTACTCCCAACACTACTGGCATCTACGTGTAAGGCACGCTGGGATGATTTTCACACATATTTAGGAAGTGCTTGAATGTTCTTCTTCACCTAACGCACCATGTGCCCTGGCAATACCTTGTGCAAGGAAGTGATAACTGGCCGAAGCTCTAAGAACACCGCCAGAGATAACCCTGTCTCTCCATCTCACTTAGCTGCACAGGTAGCTGCTATAGTCTTTTCTTCATAAATCTTGGGACTCTGTAGAGTCCCAGGCCCTCTGTGAGGGTTTCCTTTGATATCATACCATCTCCCCTGCTGCTGAAGTTTCAGCTGCATTGACCTAGCTTTTTGTCCAGGGCGATTGTGGAAGACAGCCCTGTCCATGGACATCCAACACCTCATCCCTTCAGCCTGGTGTGCCCAAATGGGCTCAGAACACCTTCCTGGGCCAATCCACCTTCTGCTTATCCTTGAGTTTGTTCTGTCACAGATAATCCCTTGAGATCCCTTCTGAAAGGTGACTCTTTAGCAGCTACTAGTGACTCACAAAGGGCCACTCCCTTTCCTCTAGAGGGAGAGCTCAGCAGGAGTGACCTGGTTGGGGCCCTGTCTGTTCTCAACTGCCCATGTCTGCTCTTGCTGCCCTTCCTTCTTCATTGTGGGTGCTTGGGCTCTAGTCCAGAGACTTCTTGGGGCCACTGAGACCCCTTGGGCTCCTCAACTTCAGGCAGACTTAAAGACAAGGATGTCTCATGGTTCAGACTCACATAAGTCACCAGCTCAGCCCCCAGATGTGTCCTACCCTTCAGGTCTTTGGTGCCTTGGGATCCAAATCCTCTAATGGCCCAAGGCGTGGAAGAGGTGATGCCCTTTGACATGAGTTGCAGGCAGCGTGAGCTGGGATTGATGATGGATGCTCTTCTCCCAGCTCTATACTGCTTGCTGGGAAGCAGTTCCATCTGACCTTGAAGACTGACGCACCTGCTATGGTACAGAGCCATGAGCGGTGGTTGCTCTAACACTATGACATGGGTTTGTTCCCATCCTGCCAGGCAATCCTTACTCCTTCCTCATGCTTCCTTGAAATTGCAGTAAGCGTTGGCCTTGGTTTTAGTTTCTGTTTTCCAGAGGGACTCGCACAAGACAAAGCAAAGATTTCCTGAGTGCCCAATGTGTATGTGCCTGTGTGTGTGTAAAACTTTTCACAAAATGGTCCTTCTAGGTGGACATTGTTGCAGTGAAGCAACAAGTTCAGAATAACTGACGTTAGTACACACGACTGACAAGTAGATGCTGAAATCATTGTTTACACACAAAATGACACCAAGATCGGCATTCTCCCAGATCATGAGCACTGAAGTTAGACAGCCCAGGCTGTGAACTTACTACTTACACCAATTAACTTGACTTCTCTGAGCCTCCACTTCCTCATCTGTGTAGGAAACAGATTTGGTCTGATTACCTCTAAGGTCTTCTCCAGTGTGGATGTCCAGTAGCCCCAATAGTGTCATGGGGAATACTGTAGCACCTGCTTCTGTTTTGGTACTGCTTGGGGGAAATATCTTTGAGGATGGATCTAGGCCTAGATCTCCTGTATCCTTGGGGAGCTTTTGTAGAACCTGGGGATAATGATGTCTGACATCCCCTATTTCTGTCCAGGGACAGCCCCAGTGACATCCAGACACCTTGTTACATGAAAAGCTATTTCCATGTGACCCCTACACATTCTCCAGAGGGTAGGCCAGTCATCACCCCAGGGAAAGTAGCACTCACTAGTGTCCCCACCTCTCTAGACAAGATCCACTCTCTTTAGATTTTCTCTCAAAATTCCATGTACTCTTTCTCCCTTGAACATAGTCCACAATAATATACAAATGTGGTTAGTCACAACTTTCTGCCTCGCTCCCTAGCTAGGGTTATACAGTCACTGTCCATACTTATGTGGTCTCATATATCTCCAATGTCTAGAAGAGTGGAATGTATTAAATAAGTGCTCATTGAGTTAATGGACAATACAATACCATGTCCCCGAGTTTTGATGAGATCAAAACAGCACTGTTTTGTTGGAAGACAAGCTGGGTGAATTTTAAGATCCTTGTCTGATTGCCCAAGTCACTCAGTATGTAGATGCATGCCCTCGAATTCCAGGATCTCCTCCCTCTCTGCAGCCCATGTCACAGCTCATTAGGGGGCTAATAAGGAGATGGCTGTTCAGTGACTTCTCCATCCCCGAAGTCTTCCTGCCAGACACCACCAGGCAGCCTGGGGGGGACTAAAGAGCTTGGCTCAAGGTGACCAAGGACATTGATAAGGGGCAAAGAAATGGCTTGAAGTTTCAGCCTGCTGTGGGCTAACTGCGAAGCTGAGCCTTCATGGGAAAGGTACCAAACAAGTGTTCCAAAGGGGTCTGAGACTATAGAGAAGAGCACTGATTGCCTTTCTGCATCCATTCAGGGCATATCCACATCTCCAAGCCCCTGGTATCCTAGTTACTTTTATAGTTCTGTGAGAAAAGACCATGACCAAGGCAAATTATAGAGGAGAGTGTATATAAGGGGCTCATGGTTCCAGAGGGTTAAGAGTTTAAAACCTGCATGGCAGCGGGCAGGTAGGTATGGCACTGAAGTAGTAGCTGAGAGCTCACATCTGCTCCACAAACAGGAGGGAGGGATGGGGAGGAAGGGGGAGAGGCAGGGGCAGAGGGAGGAAGACGGAGAGGGGGAGGGGGAGGGAGAAGGAGGAAGGGGAAAAGAAAGGGGGAAGGGAAGAGAAAGGGGGAGGGGGAGGGAGAAGGGGAAGGGAAGGGAGAGAGAGGGAGAGAAAGAGAGAGAGAGAGAAGAAAGAGAGAGGGAGGGAGAGAGAGAGAAGCATGGACAGACTGGGAATAACATGGGCTTTTGAAGCCTCAAGCCCCATCCCAATGACACATCTCCTCCAACAAAGCCACACCTCCTAATCCTTTCCAAACAGTTCCACCAACTGGGGACCAAGCAACCTATGAGAGTCATTCTCATTCAAACCACCACATCCTGGGACCTTGCTGAAGCTTCTGCTGACCTATTGGCCTTCCAGCCCCAGCTTCAGTCTGTGAGCAAGACCTTACTTTTGAACAGACTCACTCTGAACCTGAGGCCATCTGGGTAGCTCATAATTCTCTGCTGGGGGTTTGCTGTTCACCCTGCTGGGACCCTGAAGATACTGCTGTCTGGGCTGCCTGGCCTGGCCTTAGCAACTTCCCTGATTAGCTCTTAAATACCTCTTCTACAGCTCTCACTTACATAGAACTCTTTGTAGTCACTGACAGTAACTACTGCTTCAACAATCTAAGTAATATTTATAGCCTCAAAGACAGGGATTAAAAAATGTTATCTTATAACCTAAGTTTGGCACACAGAAAAGATTAAAGTCTTATTATAGTCATAGAGGTCTTATCTTGGAGACAGTTGTCCTGAGACATGAGCTGTTGGGTGATTTTTGTCATGGTGTAAACATCATAGCGTTCATAAAGACACCTATGACGTCACTAGGCAATATACTCTTATGAGACCATCACCATATGTAACATGCAAACTAAGACAGCTATGATATCACCAGACAATATAACCTTATGAGACCATCATCTCAGATGAAAACACCTCTCTCTAGGTAGCACATGATTATCATTCAATGAGGAAAGGGATCTGGACTTGGATTCCAGCACTATCTAATACAGTGTAACTAACGAGCTTGAGTCCTTCAGACTGTTCATGTGTGAATGCAGACAGCAACAGTCCAAGGAGATCGGAGATACTGTATGGAGAGCCCGGCACCATCAGCCCAGGCAGGGAGGCTATGGAAACTGTCTGCCCTTGAAATCACAGAGAGGAAATCAGAGTTCAAGCTTAAAAAGGACCAAGACATGCACTGTCTGTATTTGGTCCTCTTTGCCTGTCCTGGTCATTAAAACTCAACTGTAGAAACATGGACAGTGAATTAGCAATGGTTTCATTAATTTCTACGGTTGTTGTTTGTGTCTACAAGGAAAATAATATTTTTCTCCAGAAGAAATTTTTGTGCCGTTGCTTTGACCTGACAGAAGACTGGCATTCTGAATTTACCTGAAATCTAATCAAGTCACCCATGTTCCCTGAAAACCGACAGCACATGCTGGTACATCTTGGCTCTTGGTCTGTAAACAGACATCAATAATGGGAAAAGAACACAGGAAGTAACACGTGAGCCATCACTGTGACGCCCACCTCTGTCACTTCAGCCATAGCTCCTGATGTTGCCACATTTCTCATTACATCTCTCACACATCAAAGTCACCTGATGTAGGTGTGCTCTGCTCTCCCGGGGCTTGAACAAGGGAGTGTCAGTGAGCAACAAAACCATCAGAGCAAACAAGTAAAACACAGGAATCACCCAAAAATAGTACCCAAAGTTCAAATCCAACTTTCTCCAGTGCTGGGTGGGGAGAACCCTGGAATAGGAATCATAGCTATCATTTTTACCATTTATCTCACTAAAGGTTTCTGGTATGAATAGGTGAAGATAAGTATGACTGGCCAAGTACATAAGACAGAGAGCAGATACCATGCCCCCAGCACCCTCCCACCCCCACATAAGTACAGACCATTGGACTCCTTACCCGAGCGATCAGCTCCCCAACCATGCCTGTCCAGGTGCCGTTGGCCTCAGGTACGCCATAAACACCATCCCCAACAAGGCGGATCTTGTAGTTGAACCGTAGGATCTCAGCCAACTCCTTGAGCATGTCCACACAGAATCCCTCGTATCGGTCATTGCCTTCCATCTCCTGGTGGTTCCCCTTCAGCATTAAGTATGGGTTTTCCTGCAGCAAAACTGGGCAGCTGTCAGTCTCATCTTAGCCCTGGCATTGTAGCCATGTGGGGTGGGGAAGGCTGAGCACAGGAGGTCAGGGACTTGGGATAGGAGGAGGGATGTAGCTTGAGTAACAGGCAGTCTTAGAAGTGGTGATCAGCTGCCCTCTTCTACCCACTCCCCAAAGTACTCCTTCAGGAGAATTCTCTTATCAAGAAAAACACAAGAGTCCTACTGCATAGAGCCAAGGTGAAAC
>JADRCC010570304.1:0-12177 GCA_019843855.1 Hylomyscus alleni | reverse complement strand
AGAGACAGAGAGACAGAGAGACAGAGAAATAGAAATAGAGAGAGAGACAGAGAGAGAAGAAAAGAAAACGAGAGGATGAAGTTGGGTAAGGCAGGGAGAGGGGTAGAATCTGGGAGGCTGTGAAGATGAATCAAGATATGTTTTTGAAAAAATAAGTAAATACAATGTTCTTTTGACCTGTAATCAGACCCTGTGTTTGTAGCCCAGAGCCAGAGTATTCTATATATTTTTCTCCTGCACCAGAACCATATTTATAGGTCGCTTCATTTGCTTAAATAACTGATACTTTTTATTGGTTCCTGGAAAGGACTGTGTATTGGTGACACTACACTCCAAATGTTTTCCAGCATCTCCAGTGTGCCCAGCTGTAAGGAAGAGAAAACTTCACTGTGTCTCGAAGACCCTTGTTTAGTGTAACTATAACTCCACTAAGCACTGAATCCAGATGTATTTTCTGAATCTCTTCTCTCTTCTGTAGTCATAGCTACCTCATGGTCTGACACTGATACCTTGTTAATTCACTGGGCTGCCATGTTTTTTTCTGTTTCTTCTCTTTTACAAATGCTAATTTTTCTAATTTTTCTTTGACTGCTAGCATCTCCTTTGTTATAGATTCAACAAGTTTGCACGTGAAATTGCCGTGTGTGCAGCTTCAAACATTGCTGTCCTCTCTCCAGTTTCCTCCTTTGTAGCTAAGCACAGTCTGTAAATGATCCGAATATTGTGTTTGCTGGACTATATTTATTCACTTTGGTCCCTCTCCAAAGTGTTTTTTTTCTTAATATGTTTCTATCTACTCTCGACTGCAATTTATATAATCTTCTGTGTTCCTACTATTACAATCTAAGAGGGTAACTTCTCTCCAGCTATTTTTGTTTAGGGTCCAGGAAATTCTAATGGACCATGTGTGGCAGTCATCTAGTGCTCCAAGTAAAATATCTGTGGCTCTATTCAGTCATGATGCAGTTGTTTCATTCATTTCTTGATTCTTTTGCTCTTGTTTGCTGGTTTTACTTTGAGGAAGTAGTAGGAACCAGACTCTCAAAGAAGTTCATGCTGGTTTGAAACTCACCTGGTAACCAGGGCAACCCTTCAACTATGGACCCTTTCAAATGCTACAATGTTTGCTTTAGATCACTGACTATGTAAGGGAGATATTTAAAGACTCAATAAATGAGAAAATAAATAAAACAAATAATACCGATTCATTGTTCATTGGTTAACACAAAAAATATAGAGTATAAAATAAAATATAAAATAATATAAATTAAAAATAGTAATAATAAAAATTATAAAAACACAAATGATAGCAATAAAATAACTAAAATGAATAAAAATATGATTAAATTACAGTTTTACAAGGGATACTTGAGGAAAAATAGAAGATGAGGTATATATATTCCAGCAATTAACACAATACTGAAATGTTCCATAATTTCTACAAAATAATCAATAAGTATAATGCAATAACAATCAAAATCTCAGTAATACAATTTTAAAGTATTATTAACAATAATTTATAAAACATAATAAAGTCTTATAATTGAATTTTAGCTCTCAAAGTAGCTCGCAAATAAACAACATGAAGAATGATTGCCAAAGATTTTTTAAATAAAAAGTAGATTTGTCACTTGTGCTTCTGATTTCTTGATTCTATTTGACTAAGAAGTACAATCATGTCTCAGGCAATGGCTCGTTCCTTGTATTATCATCCAGTAATGTTGTGCTTTGGTTATGGGTTGAGGTTATTCAATGTATGTGTCAAAGAGGTGGTTCTCAAGTTGCTTAGAGAAAGGTGCAAACTCAGAGAGATCAGACCTAGTAGATGAGCTGAGATCAACAGAGGCCTTTGAGAAGAGCCTAGCACAGCTCTCATGAGACCTCTAAGTAGTGAAGACCAGGGCATTGCTTGTGCAATTGGAACTTAGCTCCAATTTGCTCCTTTGTTTCCTGCCTGGTGATAGGGATATTTATTACCATATACACTTGTAGTTGAAAAGAGCATTAGTAAAGTGTGCACATATGTCCACTCTATCTTTGCTCTCTCCACAGTGACAAACGAGGGAAACTTCTTCCAAAACATCCCAATTCTCTTATTATATGTAATAAAACCACCTTAACAAGTCAGTTTTCCTTTAACCTTTAACCTTTCCTTTAATCTTCTATTTCAATTTTTCTTCCAAGGGAGAAAAATTTGAAATTTGCACAGCTTCCGTATTCTTTGGGAACATTTCTCTATTTGTTGCATTGCATATTAATAATTATCCTCTGAATCAGTATATATTTTGTATTTTTCTTCTTACTTTTCTGATGTGTGTTTTCTAGTAGTTCTCTATAAATTCTCATATGTATTTTTCTTCCAAATGTCAAAAAAAAAATCAAACTTTCCTTCCATATGCCTACTTTAAAAGAATCAAGCTAGCCATCTCTGCCTTCTTGAGAAGAAGCACTCATGAAACCATCCTTCTCTACGTTCAACCTCACTGTCCTCTGTGTCCTCACTGTCCTCTGTGTCTCTGCCTGAGACATGATTGTACTTCTTAGTCAATTCTATCCATGCAATTGAAATTTCATACGGTTTTCCTAAATTTTAACTTCATAAATTATCCTACACTAAAGTAGCTAAATTTCTTCCCGCTGAGATTCAAACAATATGATTATGACCATAAACCTGGAATTCCAACATATCTCAAACTTGTACTAACACCTATTAAAAAATAAACTTGTATTTTCTATTATAACTTACCCTGAAGTATACATAAAAGAAACTCTGGCTTATATTAAAATCTGTATGTCGATCAATCTGAGTGAGGTAACCCAATCACAAAAGAACACACATGGCATGCACTCCTTGATAAGTAGATATTAGCCCAGAAGTTCAGAATACCCAAGATACAATTCACAGACGACATGAAGATCAAGAACAAGGAAGACCACAGTGTGAATACTTCAGTATTTCTTAGAAGGGGGAACAAAATACTCATGGTAAGAAATACAGAGACAAAGTTTGGAGCAGAAACTAAAGGAAAGGCCATCCACAGATTGTCCCACCTAGGGATCCATCTCATATACAGTCACCAAACCCAGGCACAATTGTAGATACCAACAAGTACTTACAGACAGGAATCTGATAATAGCTGAATCCTGAGAGACTCTGCCAGTGCCTGACTAATTCAGAAGTAGATGTTCACAGCCATCCATTGGACTGAGCACAAAGTTCTCAATGGAAGAGCAAAAGAACCCAAGGAGCTGAAGGGGTTTGCAGTCCCATAGGAGGAACAACAATATTATCCAACCAATACCCCAAGAGCTCCCAGGGACTAAACCAACAACCAAATAGTACACATGGAGGGACCCAGGGTTCCAGCTGCATCTGTATCAGAGGATGGTCTTGTGGAACATCAATGAGAGGAGAGGTCCTTGGTCCAGTGAAGGCTTGATGCCCCAGTATAGGAGAATGGCAGGATATGGAAGCAGGAACAGGTGGGTTAGTAAGCAGTGTGTGGGGGGATGGGATAGAGGGTTTTTGAAGGGGATGAAATTTGCAACATAAATAAAGAAAACTAATAAAAAAGATTATACAGAAAAAAGTCTAATTAAAAAATAAAATTAGAATTACTTATTTAAAAAAATTACAGAAAAAAATGTAGTGCTAATTAATTGGAGCATGTCTTTAGTGAAATCTGGCTCTGCTGACTCTGGAGGTGCAGATTACTTTCAGTGTCATGTTTAAAAGGCTTAGGCCATTTCATTTATATGTTTATTTTAAAACAGCATCAAGCATCATGTTGTAAAATTCATTGACAAAAAAAAATCATAATATAAAAAGTGGTTATATATAAATAGATTCTCTCTATCTACCTATCTATCTCTCATATATATGTACATATACATATACATATACATATACATATACATATACATATACATATACATGTGCATATGTGTTAGCATTTAAGATTTTGACTACAGTATCAATTTCTTTTATCATGTCTTCAATATTTGAGATTCTTTCTCCCATCTTTTGTATTCTGTAGTTCCTTTTCATATTTCTAAATTTTGCCTTTCAAGAATTCCCTTAGTTTGGTTTTCTTTATTGATTTCATTTCCATATGGCTAACAAATTCTGATGTTAATGTCAAGAAAACCAATATAAGATGAAGAATATTTTTACAACTGCTGTGGGAGGAATTGAAAACTGAACTTTAAACAACCATCTGGACTTTATATAAATATACTAATTCATAAGGACCATAAACAAATTTAAGACAAAAAAATAACATGAAGGAAGAAAATAGGCTTATTATCCCATCATAATTCAATTTAATAGAAAGAAAACTAGAGATAGTAAAATAAATGGATAGAAAATGTAAATCAGTGTTAATGCTATGAAAAAGCATGCTCATCAAAATATATTGTTATGATAATTCAAGAAAAATACAAAGAGACATAATTTGTAACATGAGTCTGACATAGGACTCATGATGACATACTTTGTAGAATATACACTGTTAAGTGAATAAATAAGATAAATAATTTAATAAGTTCTACAGTGAATTTTTAAAACCTTTTATTTAGTGGTTATGCTCACAAACATGATCCATACTATTACTCATTCTAGAACTGCAAATTTGAAAGAAACAATGAACAAAATTTAAAAGTGAGCAGAAATAATGATAATGAGATCTCTCTGTTCCACAAGCAGACCCAATACCTCAGGTTCTTCCCTAATACTGTACCAGAACACCAGCTGCAGCCTCTCTTCCCCCATGTTCAGACCTCTGGGGAATTCCACTGGTCATACCCTCCTGACTTCTCTGCTCCCATTTTGTTTCAGCAACCTACTATCCAAAACCAGAAGGGAGTCCCTGTGAACACACCAGCCAAGCAAGCCAGCAAAAGATCACAAAACAAAGAAACAGAACACCCACCCATCAAAGAAAAACACAGAAATCAGCACATATATATAATCACCCGAGAGCCAAGTGCCTAGATGCTAATGTTAAAACACAATTAATAATGGTCAGGATAATTAATAATGGTCAGGATAATAATCTGGGCTCCACTCGAGCCCAGATATCTTAGCACAGCAGGCCCTGAATATCCCAACACAACTGAAGCACAAGAAAAAGATGTCAAAACCAATTGTATAAAGATAGTAGAGGTCCTTTAAAGGGAAAAGAAGTAATTCCTTAAAGAAATACAAACAAAAAAACAAAAAAGGAACAAAAATGAGGAAAATGAAAGAAGGCCAGGAGAACACCAATAAACAATTGGAGAAAATAAATACAACCATTTTAAAATGCAAAGCATCTGCCGGCCCCCACACTCACATATAACAAAAACAAATAAACAAAAAACAGTTGAAGGAAATGAATAAAACTGTTAAAAACCTAAAATAGAAACAATAAAGAAAACAAAAAATAAAGGAATTCTGGAAAGGAAAAGTTGAGAAATTTTTCAAACAGTAACTCTAGAGGCACAATACATAATAATAAAAAAAAAGCAAAATGATGTCCATACAACCTATCATACCACCATGAATTAAAACTGAATATCAAAAGCAAAAACTTCAGAAAGCTTACAAATGGGTGGGAAATAATAAATAATCTCTCTCATATGAGATGAGAATGAAATTTAAACTGAGTACAGGGTCCCCAAGGAAGGAGTTAAAGAAAGAACCAATGGAGTTGAAGGGTTTGCAGCCTCTTGGGACGAACAACAATATGGACTGACCAATATCCTCAGAACTCCCAGGGACTCAACCACCAACCAAGGACTATACATGATGGGACTGATTGTTCTGGCAGCATGTGTATAGTAGAGGATTGCAAAGTCGGTCATCAATGGGAGGAGAGGCCCTTGGCCCTGTGAAGGTTCTGTGCCCCAGTGTAGGGGAATGCCAGGGCTGATAAGTGGGAGAAGGTGGGGTGGCAGGCATGGGGAGGGGGGAGGCAACAGGAGTTTATTCTTGTTGTTTTTGTTTGTTCATTAAAAAAAAAAGACAAAGCAACAACAAAAAAAATTGACAACTTTCTAAAAGTCAATGAAAATGAGAATACAGCATATACAAACTATGGCACACAATGAAAGTAATAGTAAGAGAAACATTTTTAGCAATAAGTACCTATCTAAAATGTAAATGTACAAACCTCACAATGCCAACTTACCAGCACATGTGAAAATTCTAAAATAAAAAGAAGTAAACACACCCAAGAGGAATAGATGGCAAGAAATAATAAAATGGAGGGCAGAGATCAATAAAATAGAAACAAAGAGAACAATGCAGTCAGTGTAACAAAGGTGACTCTTAAATCAACAAGACGGACACATCCTTCTGCAAAGTGATTAAGTATAGGGAGAGAATAGGCAAACAACAAAATCAGAAATGGAATGGGGCACAATAAGAGATATGGAAGAAATACAGAAACTCATAAGAAGTTAATGCCAATACTTTTCAAATTATACTGCAAAATGGATATGGAAGGAACATTATCCAGTTCATTCCATGAGGCCACAAATACTCTGGTCCAAAAACAACATAAAGACACATCAAAGAAAGAGAATTATAGACATTTTTTTTATTATTTTATTTTAGTTTATTTTTTGGTTTTTTCAAGACAGGATTTCTCTGTGTAGCCCTGGCTGTCCTGGAACTCACTCTGTAGACCAGGCTGGCCTTGAACTCAGAAATCCACCTGCCTCTGCCTCCCAAGTGCTGGGATTAAAGGCATGTGTCACCACTGCCTGGCTGACAAATTTTTATCATAAACATATACACAAAAATAATAAAACATTTGCCAACTGAATCCAAGAATTCATTAGAAAGATTATCTACAAGGATCAAGTAGGCTCTACATTCTAGAGATTCAGGGATGGTCTGGTAGATTTAAAAATCATTAAATGTAATCAGTCATATAAAAAAACTGAAAGAGAAAAAATGACACAGTCATCTTATTAGATTCAAAAAATCCTTTGATAAATAAAATCATATCATCTTCATGATAAAAGTCCTGTAAATATTAGGAATACAAGGGACATTCCTCAACATAATAAAGGTACTTTAAGGCAAGGCCAGAGCCAACATCCCATTACATTGAGAGAAACTCAGAGCAATTTCACTAAAATCAGGGACAAGACAAGATTGCTAAAACATCAGTTACCACATAGAAGTCTATCCCAGACTTTTATGAAATTACCTTTGCCAATGCAATTAATCCAAAGCTCTTCACATTAGCCTCAGGTAAACTTTTTAACAAGGACAAAAAGCAGCCACATTCTTCAAAATATTACAAGAGTCTTTGGGCCATATACAAAAATAATCCCTGCTATATTTTATTTTTGTATTGACTTTTATTTTTATTGCCAACTTCACATATTTATATGTGTTTTGATCAAACGCAATCCATATTTACTCCCCTAAAATTTTAATCTATCTCCCCATATAACTTTTACCTTTCAATTTTACATGTTCTTAAAAAAAAAAAAACTTAAAAACATAATCCAGTCCTTTTAGTATTGTGTATGTGCACTGGTATACCATTATCTATTTGCATGTGGATAGCCTTTCAAGAATCATGTCCCTGAAGTAAATTTACCTCTCTCCACAAGCAGATATCAGTTTCCAGTAACTTCACACCTCAGTGTGAAGTTTTATAAATGACTCTCATTCCCTGGTACTATTCTTCTTGGTACTGGCTTGGTCTTGTGTATGGAGTCACAGCCACAGTGAATTCATGTGTTCAATGGCTCCATCATTCCAGCAAATTGGTTTTGCTACAAATGAACACTGACTCTGGCTTTTATGATCTTTCTGACACCTCTTCAACAATGGTTTTTTGAGCTAAGGGGGTGGGGGGGTGGGGATATGATATAGCTATTTCATTTAAAGCTAGGCACTCCTAAATCTCTTTTTTTTCCCTGTACTTTGACCAGTTCTGAGTGTTTGTATCAATAATTGTCTACTATAAAATGAAGGTGTGGATATGAAGGATGAAATTTAAATAGTATGCCCATTTATAAAATAATAGTTTTATCCTTCTCCATGTGTCCTAGGACCAAGATAGTAATGTGTTTGGGGGTCAAATAGTAGTATTAGGCCCTTCTCTTGGACCTAGGACTTAGACAGTAATGAGTTCATGCTCAATTAAGACTATCACTTAGGAGTTCAGTCTTGTAGAGCTAGAGCTAGATTTAACTCCAATGGTAAAGTCGTTAGCAACTCCCAGAACATATGTGTCATGATGTCATTAGGGGGCATATTTTATAGCCCACATGATATACACAGTATATCATGTGGGCTATAAAATATAGGAACAAGATTTTCCTTCAGTAATATCTATACAAAATTCCAGCACTATGAAGGCTAGACAATAGGGAAGAAGCTACTGAGCAAGTAACGGCTTGATTCCTGTGTGTCTTCTGAAATAATTGAATGATGTCTTCTGCAATAAGTTTTACCATCAGGTCCTAGAACAGGAGTTCTCAACCTGTGGGTCACAACCCCACAATGGTTGCAGGTCAGATATTTTTAAGATTCACAGAAGTAGCAAAATTACAGTTATGGAGTGAAAAGGAAATAATTTTATGGCTAGTTGTCACCAACCCACAATGAATAACTGTGTTAAAGGATCTTGACACTAGAAAGGGTCAGAACCACTGCTCTAGAGATAAACAATACCAATTCCAATAGATGATAATATTTGGGGGGATCTATAAGACCACTTTGACCAATAATCCCCAAAGAAGTAACCTATACTTAGAACCATGAATTATTTATTGTTAGCCTGTTATGTCTAGCAGGGGCATTATTACTCCACTTTAGAATAACTCTGTTTTAGTTTTTTTTTTATGTAAAGAGGAATATTTCATTATGATGCTTCCTGCTTTTCCATAGTACATTTTCAAAATTTGTTCTTTTAAAATGTGCAGTCTAAATATAAAGAAACTTAACCTAATATATATATAAATATAATATCTATTATAAATATATTATAATACATATATTAGGATATATAAATAGTCATCAGAAGGATTAACTAGTTTGGGAGTTTACAGTGGTGATTATTATCTTCTACATTTTCTTTCAGTAAAACTTCCAAAAATATGTGATTCTGTCAGAACTTATGTGAATAAATCATCTTGCCTATCTTTCAAACCCATTCTTTTCTACCTCAATATAAGAGAGAGAGAGAGAGAGAGAGAGAGAGAGAGAGAGAGAGAGAGAGAGAGAGAGAGAAAATGAAACACAGAAAATGTGTTTGGACACTTATCTTCTTGCTTGCCAGACGTGGTATCATGGGAGAGAAGAGAAGACTAAGTCAGGAAACTGCTTACTTTGGAAAAATAAAGACCTGAGTTTGATCACCAGAACTCATATAAGTAATCTGGAAATACTGATTCATGCTTGTAATCTGAGTGATGATGAGAGAGAAATACAAGTCTCCCTGAGCTCACTAGTTTGCCAAATTAGTCTATTTGTCAGTGGGAGACTATCTCCAAATCCAAAGTGAATAGAGTCTGAGAAATAATACCTGATGTTGACTTCTGGATTGCAAAGGTCACTTTTCCTCCAATGTGGAGTTAGAATAATAAAATGCATTAATTGAGCCTGGTAGTGGTAGTACATGCCTTTAATCCCAGCACTTGGGAGGCAGAGGCAGGCAGATTTCTGAGTTTGAGGCCAGCCTAGTCTACAGAGTGAGTTCCAGGAAACCCTGCCTCGAAATAAAAATAACAAAACAAAACAAAACAAAACAAAAAATGCATTAATTGATGAAATCTGCATGGAACTTTGTCAACATTATTTTTGTAATTTCTCTTAACAAATTTTAAGTATATACCAATTTCATTAAGTGATTTTTCCACTTCCGATTATTTGGAATTGCTTTCAGCCTTTATAAATGAAAACATAAAAATTGCACGTTAGGGGTTGGAGAGATGGCTCAGTGAGTAAGAGCACTGACTGTTCTTCCAGACTGTTCTTCCAGTGGTCCTGAGTTCAATTCCCAGCAACCACATGGTGGCTCACAACCATCTACAATAGGATCCAATTTTCTGGTGTATCTGAAGACAGCTACAGTGTACTTGTCATATATATATATATATAGTATTTCAGTAATTTATAATTAGTTACAAAGGATTTTATCATGCCAGTTAAGATTTCTAGTATGGATTATTTGACTAAATAGAAGTTCAAAGCATTTTATTTTAAAAACTGTCCAGACTGAAGTTTCTATGTAGAAACAACATGTTATAACCTACTATTTTCTGATACCTTTGACATGGATTTAAAGCTAAAGAATTATGAAGAAGATACCATCTGTTTCACTTTTTTCTGGTGGAAAGCAGCTAGACATTATTTAGAAATATATTTGACAGCAGAATGACATGTAATATGATAAGAATTAGAAGAAACAATAATGTCGATAGCCAGAATATCAGTGGAGATCTTACAGTGTAGCAACGGAAAGAACAAACCTTTCTGGATCAGAAGCTGGAGCCTAAGTGTTAGTTCTCTTCTACTTATTAAGGAGACAATAGTAAACTCTGGGAGACTTAGAGCCCACATGGCAAGTACATAATGTACTTTGAAATGCTAATGGCATTTCAAATGTTAAATCTTTTTTTAAAAAGATTTATTTATTTATTTATTTATTTATTTATTTATTATTTATTATATGTAAGTACACTGTAGCTGTCTTCAGACACTCCAGAAGAGAGCATCAGATTTCATTATGGATGATTGTGAGTCATCATGTGGTTGCTGGGACTTGAACTCACGACCTTTGGAAGAGCAGTTGGTGCTCTTAACCGCTGAGCCATCTCTCCAGCCCTAAATGTTAAATCTTAATTCAAGCCGGATTGCAAATAGTATTTTTCATTATACTATGTATACCTTGATTCAAAATATTTTAAGTTTATGCTATAAACAAAAGAAAGTAAATGAGTTGAGTAACTGGAAAGTTGATGTTCCAGAAAGGCTTTCGTTGTTTTCCAGTGCATGGAGCAGGCTTGCATATCTATGAATAACAGCTCTTATGACTTTACCAGTGATAATTTATACATAAAAGCAGAATATAAAAATAAGAGAATAAAAAGAGAATAGAAAATTAAAGGATGATTATGTATTTACTCATGGACAGTACTTAAGTTACTTTTTTATTCCTTCATAATTCTATGCCTATCTCATACCCAAGGCACGTATTAGAATTTGCACTGCAGTTTTCAATTTGAAGGTAAAATTCCACCTTTTTACAATTCAAATTATCCATGCCTTGCTAAGTTCTGTAAAGTCATTGAGGCTTGTTTGATTTGGTGACTGGATTTCCCTATGCCTAGAAAAGTATCTAAAATACAATGTTTTTCAGAAATATTAAAATGTTGCATAAGTAAAGAACTTTTAAAAATTTTTTTCCAAGATAAGCAAGACTTAAACTTTCCACACTGTAGACTAGTATGATCCCTTTGAACATTTTATTGATAATCAGGTATATGATAAATTACTTATTTTGTTTTGCAGAAAAAAAGAATAGTGGTGAATTTGTATTGCTATAGATAATAGGAAGTAAAGAATTATGTACAAAATTAGTATATTGCAACAAGATTCGTTGCATATGTTGTGATGATAAAAAGAGAGAGAGCTGTAAGAATATGTTCTGGCCAGGTGTGGGGGAAGGGAGGTGCCTCGGGCTGGTCCATGCTAAGGAGGCATCCCTTCACCCTGAGAGACCAGACAAACACCACCAGTATAGTATAGAATAGAGTTTATTTAGGGCATGGGGAGGGGAGCTAAGAGGGTAGCAGAGGCAAAAAAGGCAGAGAGAAGGAGAGAGTAGAGAAGTAGGGGCTGGCCATGACCACATGGAGAGAGGAAGAAAGGGAATGGTGAGAACAAAAGGGCAAGAGGCAAGGGAGAGAAGCAGGAGTAAGAGAGAGAGGAGGGGGGCAAGCAGCCCTTTTTATAGGGCCAGGCCTACATGGCCTTTGCCAGGTAACCATGGGGAGGAGCATAACTGACTGCTGTCAGGTATCTGTGGGGTTGAGTTTATACGGAATACTAATAACATCTTCTTTGCATATTTTATTTACATGAAATTTAGGAAAAGGGGGAGTTTTTCTGTTTTATGTGCTTTTGCTTCAGGAAGAAAGGTTTTGTCTGGGGACACAGAAAAAAAA
>JADRCC010570301.1:0-16723 GCA_019843855.1 Hylomyscus alleni | reverse complement strand
CTCCGTAGCTGGGTGACTGCTACTCCCCCGGAACTGTTCAGGTGCTACACCAGATAAGTCTATCAACTGGGATACATGTGTGCTTGCATGTGGATACATGTGTATGTGTGTGCATGCATTTGTATGCCGGTATATGTACATGCATGCACGCATGTATGCATGTGTGAGAGTGCATGTATTTATGTGCATGCATGTGTATGGATATGTGTGCGCATGTATGTGCCATGCGTATATGTGTGGAGGGCTGACTACAGCAAGGTGGTAGCTAGGCTCTGAAGACCTGAGTAGGTCTTCTATGCAAGGTCCCACAGCAGGTCAGCATGCTTTTCCTGATGATCAAGCCAAGGCCACCTTTCCCACTGTATTCTATATATCCACATAGGACCCCAGCACTGGTCACAGTTTTAGAAGAACATGGTCATTTTGACTCCTTGTATCTCCTAAGGTGCTGTACCTGAAGGATTTTTAAGAGCAAAGTCTTGGGTAGAAAGCAGTCTTTGAGAAGGAACATATTCTCTCCATTGTGAAGGCAGACTTGGGGTGCTCTACAGTAGGATTTGGGGTCTCATGGACCCCTGGCTTTACTTTCTTCACTTGTTAGTGAATGTGATGATACCCAGGGACAAGTCCTTTGTTTAGGCATAAAAAAATCACAGCGTAGATGTGACACACAGGCAGAGGATGCAGGGTCGCCATGTTTCTTCAGGCATGTTGATTAACAGACAGAGCCCCTTGGGAGACTCATCTTGAGCTGGCTTGGATCCTGCAAATGGTTACTTTGAGCTCTCCCCCAGCTTCACTCTCCTCACTAGAAAGGCAGCTGAACATGCCTTGTCTCCTCTTCTTCGTCAGGCAGCTCTTCCTCGTTTGTCGTGGTGTTATTAGTTGGAACAAAAGGCTCCTTAAAGAGGTGGTGCACCTTCCTTTCTGTGCACTGTCAGGATGAAACAGCAGAGCAGCATGGGCCTTCTCTCTCCCTGGAGCGGCCAAGAGAGTTCTGAGCTCTGCAGGGTGGTTCAAAGCCTCCTCTGAGACCACAGATACTCTCTAGAGACAAATCAGGTCAGCAAGCAGGATGAGATGACAGAGGAAGCAGTAGATGAGGGAGGTCACATGCCTCTCGGTCTGTGTTGGTGTCATTTCGGTTGCTGTAATAAAACAGGGGGAAAGAGTTTACTTTGTTTCACAATCAGAGGCATATGGTCTGCCATAGCAGGGAGTACGTGTCGGCAGGAGCATGGGCAGGCCCATCACATCCTCAGTCAGAGGCAGAGAGAGAACCGGAGGTACGATGAGGCTATCAAACCTCAAGCAAGGTCTACCCCCAGTAACATGCTTCCTCTATCAAGGCTCTGGCTCCTAAAGGTTCCACAACCTTCCCAAACAGCACTGCTACCTGGGACCGCATGAACTGTGAAGAACATTTCACATCCAAGCTACAGCGCCATCTTTTCACTCAACCCTGAGCAGGAGTTGGCAGGTACCCAGTCTTTCCTGCCAGAAGCTGGAGCCCCTGTGGTACAGCCTCTGCATCCAGCAATGGTCACTGAGGGGTTCAGTTCAGATCTTACCATGGTAACCAATTCCCCTACTTTCTTATCTGTACACAAAATTAAAAACTCTGATCCCTAGGAGTGAGCATTCCCTCTTTTGGGCATCCCAGCCTTCTCTAGGCCAGACCCCAAGACCATGGAAAAGTTGGAAAAGCTGTATTAACTGACTCAGTCAGTGCTGAGCTCAACAGCTCTGAGGACTAAAAGAAACAGCTAGTTAGAGAGGTGTGACCTTGTCACACACCTGGGCACATATCCATAGAGGACAGTGATGTGGCCACGAGAGGACAGACTGGAGACTTAGGAGTGAATAGGCTTGCTGACTCTCCTCTTCTCTCCTGCCTCGAGCAATGTTGGCTTCCAAGTAGGTATAATGAACAGGGAAGCCAAAGAGAAGCAACAATCAGGAGAGATGGGAGCCAGCTAAGTGTTCTTAGCCCACCCAACCTGCTCTCTAGAAACCCAAGATGAGCATACCTGGTTGCAGATCCAGTCTTGAAAACAGATCCAGAGACCAGTGCCTCATCCCCAAGAATCAGATCTTTGATTTGAGAGAGATGTGACCTGTCTTCCAAGGAAGCCATTATCGCAGATCAAACCACATCTAGTCCCCAAAAGAAAGACCCACACCCAAGAAGCTGCCTTAGTTAGGGTTTCTATTGCTGTGATAAAACACCATGACTAAAGAAAGCAACTTGGGAGCAAAGTGTTTATTTCAGCTTGCAACTCTCAGTCACTGTCTATCACTGAGGGGTGTCAGGGCATAAACCTGAAGGCACGAGCTGATGCAGAGGCCATGGAGGAGTTCTGCCTATTGGTTTGCTTGCTCAGCCTGCTTTCTTATACAAGCTAGGACCACCAGCATAGGAATGACCCCAGTCACCGTGAGATGGGCTTCCTCCATCAATAATCAATCAATAAGTTGCCCCACAAGCTTATCTATGGAGCAATCTATCAGAGACATTTTTCAGTTGAGGTTTCCTCTTCCTAAATGATTTTGAATGGTGTCAAAGACCTCTCTGCCTTGAACACCACCCTCTCTTCTTCCTGATAATCCCTGGGGCTGGCTTTGAGGACCTGCGGTAGAGCCAGCGGATGCTCTCAGAATGAGCACAGCCTTCTGTCTACACCCATAGAGCCAGAAAAGGTGAGAGGCAAATGGGTGACCCCAAATGAGGGTTCTACATGTCACCCCACACTTAAACAGACAGTGCTCAGCCTAGGAACCCCGAGTCTGGGCCCCCTTCTCTGCTCTCACAGTTCTATCTAGTCCTGGTCTCCAAGGGGCCCTGACTCCCTGTCAGATGCTGTTTGCCTCCAGCCCAGGAGAGTGACCAGCACACTATGGGTTCTCATAGATAGATTGCTCAATAAATGCCCTAGAACAGGAGACAGCAAACTACAGACCAAGCTAGAGCCTGTCGGTTGCTTTTGTAAATACAGTTTCATCAGCACACAGCCACCCATGTTGGCTGCTTGCTGTGTTGTCCTTGCTGCCCCTCAGAGATGAGCATGAAGCTGAGAGGCTGCAGCAGAGACATACTACAGCCAGGCTGACTGATTTCTGTTATCCCAAGTGTTTGCCAAGGTAGGGGAGGCAGGGGCTTGCTGCTCACCAATTCTCTAGCTATTAAATCACAGCTGCGTCTAAGTTTTCTCCATGTTCACAGAGGGTCTTGGGCCAAGTCTCTAAGTTTCCTCCTGAATTTAAACCCATAGCAGCTGTGCGCTCAGGACTGAAGTCTGTCTCTGTCATGACGTCTTTTCACAGCCTTCAGGCTTTAGCTGAGAATCAGAAAGCAAATGCTGGGAAAGTCATTAGAGGTCTGGAACCCACCACACACTGCTGTGGGAAATGTGGGAAAACCAGAGGGGGCAGACCTGGGGGAGACCCCACAGAGCTCCCAGAACAGTAAAGAGGGATTTAGCCAGCAGGGAAACGCAAACTAAAACTGGCTTCCCATTCCACCCTACCCAGTCACCGAGGCCTCATCAAAGGAGCAGATGATAACAAACCCTGGTGATGTTATGAGGAAAGAGGAGCCTCTTTCACTGCCATGAGAGTGTGAACTGGTGTGATCACTGTGGGAACTGGGTGGAGATTTCTCATAAAATGAAAAATGAAGCTATTTTGTGACCGACCTCTGCCACTCCTTGGGCCTCTGCCCGAAGCCCTCCAAGTTCACATATCACAGAGATGTACATGTGTCCACAGCTGTTGCTGATCTGGTCACCACAGCTTGGAGCCCGAGCACCCTTGATGTCTATAAGCAGAACATGGACAACAAACGTATGGTGTATGTGTGGTGGCAATCTGTGCATCTGTGGAGAAAATGAAACCTCGACATTCACAGGAGAATGGATTCGAGGGAAGATGATTATGTTAAATAAAACAAACCTGACTCAGAGACAAACAACACTTACTTACCTTCTCTCTCATAGCAACTCTTGAATTGTGTGTGTGTGTGTGTGTGTGTGTAGGTTGGAAAAGTAGGAAGTAGAAGGGAGGAAATCTTAAAGGAGAAAGAAAGAAGACTGAAAGAATACTTGTGGATCTTGAGAACTCTTAGTGGGTAAAGGTCAGTCCAAGCCTGACCACCAGAGCTTGACGCCTGGACATGGTAGACAGAGAGAACTAGCTCTGGAAAGTTGTCCATATATATATATATATGCCATAAGATTCACACACACACACACACACACACACACACACACTGAATGAATGGATGGATGGATGGATGGATGGATGGATGGATGGATGGATGGATGAATATATAAATATTTAACTTAGGGAATGCATTTGACATGAAAGCAGAAGGTGATCTACTTACTGGATGACAGTAACCAGAGAGGAATAGGGAGGGCAGTGGGTAGGATCAAAGGAGAACAAAGTATAATAATGTAACTGAAGCCCTTTATTTTGTGACTGTCTTTAAGGAGATCAATAAGCCAGATGTAGTGGTACACATCTTTAATATCAGCACTTTGGAGGCAGAGACAAGCATATCACTATGAATTTGAGGTCAGCCTGGTCAATATGGTAACTCTGGGTCAGCCAGGGCTGCATAGAGAGACTCTGTCTAAAAGTAAATAAAAATAAATAAATAAATAAATAAATAAATAAGGAAAAGAAGTAGGGTTAGGGCGTGGCTTAGCAATATAGCAATTACCTACCATGCATACCTCCCCCACCTCCAGTCAATCCCCAACACTTCACTAAACCAACCAGCAAGCAAACAGTGGCTTTATCTCCCAGCAGCAGTCTCCCTACTGAGCACACGCCCAGAAGGAGTGGGAGCAGGCACTTTACACACGAGTTCTCGGCTGCACTGTTCACAGTGAGTAGTGGGCACAGTACGAGTGCCCATTTAAGAACAGACGGACAAACGACACATGCTCTGGTCACAGGACAAGATGGTGTCTAGTGTTGAGCTTTATGTTACAGTGCTGAGCACACGTCCAGAGCTTGGGGTTTCACAGGATGCTGTCATGAGAATGGCTTGACACTACAAACACACAGCCGAAGCGTCGTGTGTTTAACTGAGACTCACCACCTTGCCTCCTTGGCTCTGGCTCTTGTGTTCAGTGTTCACCATCCTCGTGCCTAGGACAGTTTTGTAAACTACACAGATTGTTGCAGTCACCACAGTCCTTGCCTCTTCTGTAAGGCCTGTCTCCAGCACCCACAGTGACAGTCTCAGCACCAGTGGTATAATCTGCCTGTCACATCTTGGGTTGGCCAGCATCCCTGCATCACCCTTTCTAATGTGTCTCCCCAGATGTCACCTCCAGGCCAGGCCAGCAGGCACTGCATCTGTCTTTCCCTCGAGGACATTCCTACAGTCTGCCTTTTTATGTTTTGGTTCAAAACAGCTTTGAAAGGTGCAGCTTTCTCTTCCTGAGCCATCTCCCTGGGCAGGCTGGGTTTCCCAGGGAGGACACTGAGGGTACCCATCTTTGGCTGCTATGCTGAGCTGTGATTTTTTTTTTCCTGGAGCAGGACGTGGCTGCCCCTCCCGCCATGCTGAGTTCACGGACAGCATTCATCTTTATTCTGATGAGCTGGTCAAGGGTTGTCTAGTTTCTCTGCTCTTGTCTCCTGGAAACTTACAAACGCCCTTGTAGACACACTCGGACACAAAAGCCTGTCCCTCTCTCCACTTGCTCTCTAGTTAGAGTCCTTAATGCTCCTTTAATCTATCCTGCTGCTGCTGTAAAAGGTAAGCTTCCAAGCCAACGCTTCCCAGGATCCAGTCACCACCCAGCTCACTTCAGTAATAGCAGTCCTCTGTCTCGCCATCACTCCGTCCCCTTACCCATCATCCACTTCAACCCATCCCTCATCTGTCCATCACCTGCCATCATCCATTCAAACACTATTTAATCTATCTACCTATCTACCATCTATAAATTTATCTATTATGATCTACTAATCACTTCTGAATCTATCATCCATCAATATATAGCTATACCTATCAATTACTCATCTATCTCATCTATCAATCATCTATCATCTATATATATGCATACCTATCAACTATCTACTCTCTGTCAATCATCTATCTATTTATGGATCTATCATTCATCCATTAATCTATGCAGTCATCTGTCTATCTATCATTTATCTATCATCCATCATCTAGCTGCATATCATCTATCTTCCATCCATCACTCTCTTGCAGTCATCTATCTATCTATCTATCTATCTATCTATCTATCTATCTATCTATCATTTATCTATCATTTATCTATCATCCATCATCTAGCTGCATATCATTTATCTTCCATCTATCACCTCTCTCGTCTATTACTTGCATGAACTGGTGGATCCTTATCTCTCCAGTTTAAATCTCAGTGCCACCCATCACTATTTTGGTGCCATTTGGTCCAGATTTGACTGAAGTGGCCACCTCAAGCGGCACCCATGTCTCTGTGACCAGTGTCTTAAATTGCACACTTCTTTACTTTCTGGCACAACAAGATGTTCCTGTCTAATTTTGTACATTTCTTGCCCCAGCCCTAAACTCTGCCATTTCTCCCAGGAATTTTGGCTCCTTTTAGGATTCCATTTTTTTTTTTTTGTAGGAAATTCTTCAGAAACTAAGTCCTAGGTGCCAGCATCAGACAGGGTTTTAAATGGCCTTTAAACAGACAAGAGATTTACCCAGGCAGTATACAAAGAGTCATAAATGTCACATGAACTTGTGTGTACATAGAGACAGATACATCAGCACACACACACACACACACACACACACACACACACACACACTTACTGTCAACTCAAAAACACAGTTTTTACCTCAAAGAGGATAAGAGATAGTGTATTCTAAAGTCAAATATGACCACAGCCTGGACACACAGATTTAGGTCATCACAAATTCCATGCCCCAACTTGGAAGTGATTTTGTGAAGTTTTTATAGTAACAGAACAAAGAAACTCGTAACTCAAGGCACCTTTCAATAATACATCTGGTGGGAACACTGAAGTGGGTGGAGTGAAGCAGAGTGAGACGTCTCAGCTAGAGGCCTCAGATGCTATCTCATGGCGCTCATAGCCTTTTGGTTGGTGGAAACTAGGGTTCTGTTTGTACATTCCAAAAGGTTCATTTGCTAGTCACGGGGTATTGGATCAGACGCAGAGGTAGGCAAGGAATGGCTTTAAAGAGAACAGAAGATAGACCAAGATAAATTGTAATTCAGCTCTGGCCCTGCAGCATTCCAGCATTTTCACTGTCACTGAAGTTCTAATAAGTTACTCAGCCTTGAAGAAGGGTCAGGGCCAGGTGTGATTCTTTTCAGCAACTCTCATGCACAGTTCACACAGAACATACAGGCACACACAGAACACAGACACACACAGAACACACAGGCACACACAGAACACATAGACACACACAGAACACACAGGCACACACAGTTCATACAGGCTCACACAGAACACACAGGCACACACAGAACACACAGGCACGCACAGGCACATACAGTGCACACAGGCACACACAGAACACACAGGCACACACAGAACACACAGGCACGCACAGTTCACACAGGCACACACAGAACACATAGACACACACAGAACACACAGGCACACACAGTTCACATAGACACACACAGAACACATACACACACACAGAACACACAGGCACATACAGTTCACATAGACACACAGAACATATACACACAGAACACACAGGTACACACAGAACACATACACACACACAGAACACACAGGCACACACAGAACACATAGACATACTCAGAACACACAGGCACACACAGTTCTCACAGGCACACACAGAACACACAGGCACATACAAAACACACAGGCACACACAGTTCCCACAGTACACACAGAACACACAGGCACATACAGTTCACACAGGCACACAGACACACATAGTACACAGACACACAGACTCTACCCAGGTACGTACAGTTCACACAGTACACACAGTACAAACAGGCACACAGTATACACAGTATATAAAGATACACAGAGGCACACACAATTCACACAGGCATGCAGTACACACAAAAATACATACAGATAAACACAGTACACACAGAATCCACACAGGCATATAGTTCACACAGGACATGCAGGCACAACAACACACGTAGACACACACAGTACACGCACGCATACACAGGACACACAGGTATACACAGTACACATAGGCATACACAGTTCACACAGGCACACATAGTTCATATAGACACACACAGTACACACAGACACACACAGTATAAACACAGGCATACAGTGCACACAAACATACACAGTACACATGGACAAATATATGAGTGTTCAGTTGTAAATCTTGTGTTCACACCGATTCCACATCCTCCCTGAAGGCTCTCTGATTTCAGAATGTCTCTTTTTCCAGCTGTAGGGGCACATGTGTACATCTACAAGCCTAGAGGCATCCACCCACTGCCAGGGAGCCTATAGTAACCCCTGGACTAATGGAAGTTCTGGACTGTGGAGATGAAGCACTTGCTATACAAACATGAGGTTCTGAGTTTGATCCCTGGAAACCATGAAAAAGCTGGGCAGAGTGTTTTTAATTCTAGTGCCTGTGGGAGTAGACAGGTCGTCCCAGTCAGCTTAGCCAATCGGTGAGCTCCAGGTTCAGTGGGGGACACTGTCTCTCAAAATGTATGGTGAAGCTGTTGAGGAAATGGCTCAGTGGTCAAAAGCACTTGCTCTTTTGCAGAAAATCTGGCTTCAGTTCCCAGAGCCAACATGGCAGTTCACAACCACCTGTAACTCCAGTTCAAGGGATCCAGTACCCTCTCTGACCTCTTCAGGCATGCATGTAGTGAACAGAAATACATGCAGGCAAAATCCATACACATGGAATAAAATTAACTAAGTAAATCCCTAAAAATATAAAGTTGAGAAAAATAGAAAGACCTAACATTGATCTCTGGCCTCCACAGGTATGTGCATACAAGTGCACGTGCAAACACCACACACACACACACACACACACACACACACACACACACACACACAAGCACAGGCACATACACACACACACATAAGTGCACATACAAATACCACACATACACATGCACACACACATACATGCACACACACAGGCACATACACACACACACGAACACACACACATAAGTGCACCACACATACACATGCACACACACATACATGCACACACACAAGCACAGGCACACACACATGCACACACACATAAGTGCACATACAAATACCACACATACACATACATACACACACATACATGCACACACACATATACACACACACATGCACACACAGAAGCACAGGCATATACACACACATGCACACACACGCAGACACACACATAAGTGCACCACACATACACATGCACACACACATACATGCACACACATATGCACACACACATGCACACACATACATGCACACACAGAAGCACAGGCACATATACACATGCATACACACACACACATGCACACACACACATGCACTAAGCTCTGAGTCTGTCTCTTTCATTACCCCACCATCTGCACTCCCTCTTCTCTTTCTGTTCCCAGCGCTGGGATTCGGCTCACCTCCTCATTTCCACTGGGGTAGTGTTCTCAAAACATATTTGTCCTAAGGTTTCCACATTATTTCCCTCTTTCTCATGCTCATTATTGTAATTGAATTGACCATGTAGAACATTAATGAGTTTCCAAAGTTCAAAGTGCAGGGTGGGTACTGTAGAGCCTGCCCCTGGGATGGAGGCAGTGAAATGGCTCTCACTTCTGTAGAAAAGGTCCCTTGCCTCACTCATTTGAGAGATGGACACGTGGGAACCACACAAAATACCAGCTCCACTCAGAATGGCAGAAACCACATGCCACCCTGCTGACCAGGCTGTGGAGACAAAAGTGTCTTGCTTATCTCTGCGTATCTGCTTCGCACGAGTGTAAGCTCTTTGTATATTTGGTGACTACCCCTGCCCACAGTAACCCCCTGGGATAAGATATCTCCAGGTCAAAGCTGTGTTTTTAGAACCATTCATCAAAGCAGTGTTTTTTTGTGACACTGGCTCTTTAGCCACAGGAATCTGACCCTAATGGCTTATCTTTACACAGGGATTCCTTACACAGGATCTGAGACTCTGTCCTGTGTTCCTTAGCTGGGGATGGTGAGATCTATCCCTTGGAATTTATCCGTGTGCTAGGTGCATCTAACTCTTCTTTCACGGGGCCATCTGCCCACCCATCCCACAACACATTATGGGACAAACTGGCATGGCTATGGTGATTTGGGAGCCACCTTACCCCAGCTCACTTCTCCAGAGCACCTGGTTCTTGGCTGCTTGGATGTCACTAAGAGATCATTATCCATGTTGAGTCTGTGTCACCCTGTCTGCCAGGTCATTCTGCCTCAACCCAGGACACTTCCTTTTCCTTTCACTCTACAGCATCCTCACTCTTGTATTTGGGCCTAGTGTGCCTTGGAGTGGTTTATGATCTCTGTGCAGCTGAGAACACAGCTGGTTCAGTATATCCCCACCAACAGGGGGTGAGTGTGGCTGGGTGCTGCTGACTCTCTTTGCCCTTTGATGTCCATTCATTCCAAGTCCTTCATTATCTGGCTGATGCATGACTCACAGGAATCAGTAGGGTAGAGGGGAAATGGTCTAACCTCAGTCCCTGCTTACCAGGCCTTCTATGGACTGGTTTCTTTGGGGAAGGTTGTGACCTCTGGGTCTGAAGATTTCTCTTCTCCCTGCCCCAGGCATCCTGGCTAGCTCCTCACCCTGTTGCTGATTTCATTCATGGGACCCACACCACACCAGGAAGACAGATGTTTCGTAATCCTGTTGGTCTATGCCCTCTGCCACCTAGCAGTACTCTAAGGCACCACCTTTTTGGAGAGAGCATACAGTTTTCTCCTGAGACCTGCACCCCTCTACTGCTGTGAGTCAGAGAAACCATGGAACCAGGAAGAGCCAGTCTGGAGCAACCCCAGAAATCTCATCAACAGTAGGAAATGGGACCATTCCTTCCCCTACCTTGGCCTACATGTCCTGAATCTCCAACCTTTGCCCATACTAGAGGAAGTCACATAGTCACAGCCAAGTTAAACTTGTCCTCTCCTTATAAAGTCATGTCCAGAAAGCACCCAGAATTTCTCTATGCAAATGAGGCATTCCCAGCACTCAACCCTGGCCAATGCTATGCACCCACCCCAATAGCCCCTACTCACCCCCAAAGGTCTGAAAAGCCTTTGTCTGTCCTCCCCCAACTAAAGGAGCTGCTTCCTGAAGCCTGTCTCCTTTCTTCTGAACTCGGCTTCTCTGTTGTTCTCACTCCTGAGGTCTCCATCACCCCGGTTGTTCTCACCTCCCTTCCTCTCTCTCAGTCCACTGGTTGTAATCTCGGAGGATCCCACCCTTAAGGGAGGGGAAGCAGAGTGGGAAGGACACACTGTTTCTCCAATGGGGTAGGCCCTGCTCTCAGTTCTGAAAGTGAACCAAGATACCACTGCCATCCTAAACAGCCATTCCTGCAGGCAGGGGAGGTTCAGGATGGTCCAAGCTCCTAGGAGACATGGAGTGTCCATTCTGGGTCTCAGAACATCGAGACATTTCCCCTTCAGCAGAAAGGGACACAGCTGGGCTCTTCTTGTCAATGGGAACATAGGTCTCCATTAGAGGAAGTAGAAAGACAGGCTTGGGGACATGGCTGAGCCCAGGAGGCGGACATGACTGAGGAAGCACTGTGTCAGCCTCCGTATTTTCTGCTCTAAGACTGTTAAAGCCAAGTTTTTGCTTGGGCCAGCTTGGTTGTGTTCCTGCTGCAATAGGAGAGGCTCCTGCCTTTCAACTAGACCGGGGAGAGGGGGTGTCTGTGCTCTAGGAGCTGACCCAAACTCCTTGCAAAGCCACTGCCTTGGTGTTTAGGTGGCATAGTCCCACGGGGCCCTATCTCCAGTGTGGAGCCTGGAGGAAGTGATGGGACCCCACATGGCACAGGCCCAGGAGCCCCAGCCTCAGTGTTTCAGGGACAAGCTGTTCCTGCTGCCCACTAGTCTGTCTGAGTGTCTGGCACAGTTCTGCCACCGGTGTGAGCTAGCTAGAGGAACAGGCCGCATCGTCTGCCACAGCACAGTGTTGTCCCTCTGGACAAGCCACTATCATCCTTCTCTTCCATCCTCTTGTCTCACAGTCTTTTTGCAAGCCCAGAGAGGTTGGTCAGGTTGTGTGTGGTCACAGAGAGGACCTGAGGCCTCCTCACAAGATAGATCCCTAGTGGATAGAGAGAGGTCCTTTGTTTCCAGCCAGAGAACTGGCCTGATAACCCAGCACTATCTCCATCTAGGAAATGTTAAGAGGGAGAAGGAGAAGGTGGCAGTGGAGTGGAGCTAGACTTGAGGGCTTTGCCTGACAAGTAGTGGAGACTAATGTGTGACCATTGCTCCAGTTTGTAAGAGTTTCCAAGGGAAATGTCTCCTTGGCTACCAACTAGCTGGGCCCGGGCAGCAAATGCAAACATGACTTTGTCCTTCACTCTTGAATGAGCTCAATCGATGGTCACTATTACAAACTCCTCAGCTGGGGACCATTTGTCATGTAGCAGTAGCTAACTGAGACAGGGTGACTAAGTGGGTGAAAGAAATCAACACAGCAACTTCAGGTCCAGCCAGCCCAGGATCTGCAGGGCAGCTCTGACTGGGGTGTCAAGGGAAGTGTGGATGTTGTAACTCAGCCCAGGGCATGTGCCACAAAAGCTCTGCTTCCTGCGGAGGCACCAGCTTGTCTCTCAAGGCCTTCAACAGACTGGGTGAGGTCTGATAGGTTTTCTGCCAGAAATAGGTTTTAGCAAAATACCTAAGTTAAACAACTCGAGGATTTATTACGACTCGGTTCCCCAGGGCTCAGCCCTTCTCAGTCGGAATCTTTGTTGTGGTGACATAAGACACAGTACCACCAGTTAACAGGACAAAAGTCGGGTCAGAGAGTCTGCTCAGTGGCTAAGAGTGCTTGCTGCGTAAGCCCAATGACCCAGTACCCAAGCCAGCTCCTGAACATGCCTGCAAAACCAGTACTCAGGAGAGTGGAGACAAGAGGAAGGCTGGGGTGGGCTGCCTGCCTAGCTCCAGGTCTAAGGTGAGTTCCTGCCTCATAAGCATAGGGGAGGGATGATAGAGGGAGACGCTCAGTGTCCTCTTTCTGGCCTTTGCACACATGTACA
This sequence comes from Hylomyscus alleni, assembly GCA_019843855.1. NCBI lineage: Eukaryota > Metazoa > Chordata > Mammalia > Rodentia > Muridae > Hylomyscus > Hylomyscus alleni. The sequence goes on along the minus strand of JADRCC010570301.1, from coordinate 3,452 downwards.
AGTGCATCCCCACACCAACACAGGCACACATCCCGAACAAAGCATATGATGTACACTCTCACCCATACCCACAGCCACAAAGGTACACACTCCATACACACACACAGAGGCACATACCCCATGCACATGTATGCTATGTACACTGAGACACACACATTCACAGAGGCACATATATGTATGCGTACTACATATACTCACACCACCACAGACACATATATGTACTTTCAGACACATGTTCACACACACATACACTGGCACATACTCCATAGACATGTATACTATGTACACTCATGCAAACACTGAACCCCGTTGTCTTAGTTACGGTTTCTATTGCAACAAGGAAGCACCCATAATGAAAAAGTAAGGTTGGGAGGAAAGGGTTTCTTTGGCTTGGGCTTCCACATCATAGTTCATCATCAAAGGAAGTCAGGACAGGAACTCAAGCCCACTCAAGCAGCAGGCACCTTTTACTTACTGAGCCATCTTGCAGGATTTTAAACTTCTATTCCCAGCTTTGGCCAATAATTCTCAGTATAAATTTTACCAAAGCAGTCACCAATGACCACACCACAGCCTGAACATTGTGCTACCAGATTTGTTTGTCCCCTTCAAACTCAGCTTGCCTCAGTGGTTTTTGGACATGAATGAAGTGCAGGGAACGTCTTTGCTACAACCCAATGTGAACGGCTAGTTCAGCTCCTACTGGGATTCACTGGTAGCTTCTCTCCTGAATTCCCACAGAACCACTCACCAAGCTCTGCTTAATCACCCAGAACTACCTTCCTGTAACAGTTGTCTTCTGTAACTGCCACAAAAAGCCTGACAGAAACATTTGAAGAGGAAACGAGCTTGCTTTGGTTCAGGGTTTCTGAACTTTTGATCAACAATCCTTGGATCTGTTGGTCTCGGGTCCATAGCAGGGCAGACCAATGTGGCAGCAGGAACATTGGAAAGTTACTTACTGCAGGGACAGGTAGCGAAGAAAGGGATCCCCACATTAGCTGGCCTTCTCTTTTAACTCTATCTGAGCCCCAATCTCTGGGGAAGTGTCACAGACAGACCAGGTCTCCCCCAGTTCCCAGACAATGATTCCTGGAAGTATCTTCACGGAGAGAAAGCTAAGGCTTTTCTAGATACTTCCCACCCTAGCCAAGCTGATGCCCACTCACAGGCCTGGGGCTGCCCTTTCCTCGAGTCTCCTCTTTCTTTCCTACATACGAGGGCCCCTGGATCTATCTGGGATTATCCAGAGTCCCCAGAAGCCTTCAGCACATAACAGAGCCCCATTTCACAGCGCTGGTTGACATGAAAATCTGGCTGTGCTTCCAACATGGCGAACAGATCTTTAGGAAAAAAGTAACGAGGGCCATGGCCACCTTCAATGGGGACTCTAAGAAGCACTATGTTCTGCAGTTCTTCACTCCACCTCACCTCACAGGATGTACAACACATCACTGGAGTACAGAGCCCACCCTGGAATCAAAGGGGCCTGTTGTCTGTCAGCCCCCATCACCACCCATGGTGGGGTCTCTAGTGGGCTCTAAAATATCAAGCCTGCAAGGCCCAAAATGCAAGGGTTTTCTCTTACATCTCCAGTTTCATGGCATCTGGAGCATCTTCAAAGATTCCTTTTGGCTCTTCTGAGCTTTGCTAGCCAGAGCTGGTCTCAGACACCCACCTGCCTCTAGAGCCACTTGTGACAGAACAGGCTGGGGACCCAAGCACCTGGCAGTTCTGTCTGTCTTATCTCCACTGTGCTTCACAGGGCAACCTGCAGCCCCTGGTGACCTTTGCCTCCTGGCTAGCTGTGCCTCCTGGTTTGCTGCCAAATTCCTCCCCAAAACAATACTTTTAGAGGTTTTAGAAAAAACAAACATCTTACTTTCAAAATGTTTCCTTTGGCAGAAGCAAGGGCTGCAGAGGAGCGGTGAGGAACAAATCTGCCCTCTCCTCATGGGGCCCCTCTGGACTTGTGCTCAGGAGCCTGCAGGTCACCTGATGACATTCGGTCTACAGCATGGATCCTGGGGTGACAGCTCTTGCCTCAGTCTCCTCTCTGAGGCCTTGGGACAGGCAGTGCCCTGAGTGGGTAGCAGCAGCTAAGCTCTTGTTGATCTCATTCTCAGGGAGCCAATCCTGATCAGAGCTGAGCAGACACCTAGAGCCCCATGCTCCACAGTGCTCAAACGTCTAGGCCCCCACTTCAGCTGCTCTCCTCAGCCCTTTCCCCTCAAGCCCCGTTCCAGACTGTTCAGGACACCCACCTCACCTCTCCAGAGTTCATCCACTACCTCAGCCCAGAGGCCCTGCTGACGTAGAAGGTAGCCCCTCTCACCTGCTGCTTGATAGCCCCGAGGAAGGCAGAGGACCCCTGACTGAGTAGATACTACCCCCAGGAAGATATAGGTCCTCTCCCACAGAACTTGCTGTTTGCCACACAGCTGGTAAGTCACGGTGAGCTTGATACTTTTACACTTTCCACAGATGACAAACACCTCAGGCCACTAGCTGGTATTCATTGAGCATTTACTTGAGGTCTGGGTTATGGATTCCATTAACTAAGTACTGAGTTCACCTTCAAACCAAGCCTTCCATGTTGGTTTTATGTAGACCCAACCCTATAGACAAGATGCAGTTTCTTGCTTACAGACACAGTGATGAAGTATCAATGCTCCTATTGATAAAGGGCATCTAGGGTACTTCCTGTCTCCTCCACCCTCCACTGTGCTGAAGTGCAGAGGCAGGCTCTTTTTATTATAATGGAGAGGGTGAGTGGGGGAGGGCACGACACCAACACAGGCATAAATAGGAATGAGAGCTGTCCTGCCTTACAGAGAGTCTCCCTTACAGTAAAGGAAGCCCGAATCAGAGATTTAGCCCACTCTGATGCTCTTTGATGAGGATGAAGCTCCGGCTGTAAATTCAGTCAGCCATGGCTGCATCCACATAGCAGACACCACCGGAAGCCTTGTGCTTCTCTGGCCAAGAGGAATGGCTCACTGTGCCCAGGGCAGCCCCCTCTCAGTGGAGAGTCCCCCATCTGTGGCCAAGGGCCATCCCAGCCTCCAAACTCATGCCCTCCCCTACTTTCTGTGATACCCTGTGGCGGTCAGAATGGAAACATGGTGTTCCTGGGATTCAGAGAGGATGAGAAACAGTCCACCCAGGGCTGGAGTTTGGAGAATCATGGATGAAGTTTCCTTGGAAACAATAGCTGCGGCTCTCTGCCTGGAGACTCGCAGCACAGGCTGGTGCGGTGCAAACAGGTTCCTCTCGCTGGCCCTGCCACAGTCCAGGCTGAGGTTCTCTGCACTGACTCGGAGTGTACATAGGTCAGACAAACCTCTCATCCAGGTGCCACCTGCAGCAGCATGTGCCCGGCAGGTGTCAGAAGTCTCTGTGGTCCAGGAAGAACTCTGAGGGCAGCTGGCTCACTCCCTGCCACCAAGAGG
>JADRCC010570299.1:0-10004 GCA_019843855.1 Hylomyscus alleni | reverse complement strand
TTCCTCCTACAGGGTGGGAGAGTCTCAAAGCACACCAGACTCCAATCCTAAGCCATTCGATGAAGCAGGCGGCCATTGCTCGCCTAGGGAAGGGGTTGGGGTGGAAGGAGGTGAGCTGGTAAGTGTTCTTTACTTCTGTTTATGAAATTCTGCAAACCTACGCAGTGAGCTGGATCCTCAGTCATAAGCAGGGTCTCCCCCGCACCAGGAAGCATCCATCTTGGCGTCTCAGGTGCCCAGAACCCATATCTGCAAATCAGGGTCCCAAGGCAGCAAGGTGAGAGATGATCCCCCAAAAAACTCAGCCCTGAAAGGCTCATGAAATGCAGCCCCCAAACCCATACCCCAGAGCAAAGCCACCTGAATGGCTGGGAGTGATTCAGTATAGAGCACTGGGGTGCTCTAGATAGCCGCGTTCCCTGACCAGACTGGAAGGAGGCACACTCACTTATGTGGGACAAACAGGCCTGACTTTAGAGCACTGGTTCTCAATCAACTTGTAGGTCTCAACCCCTCTGGGTGGGTGGTGGGGGTCTAATTGTTCACAGGAGTCCCCTAAGACCATCAGAAAATATAGATATTTACATTATGATTCATAACGGCAGCCAAACTAGAGTTATGAAGTAGCAACAAAAATAATTTTATGGAGCTGGGCGGTGGTTGCGCACACCTTTGATCCCAGCACTTGAGAGGCAGAGGCAGGTGGATTTCTGAGTTTGAGGCCAGCCTGGTCTACAGAGTAAGTTCCAGGACAGCCAAGGCTACACAGAGAAACCCTGTCTCGAAAAACAAAAAAAAAATAATAATTTTATGGTTGAGGGTCGCCACAGCACGACGAGATCTGTCTTAAAGGGTCACAGCATTAGGAAGGTTGAGAACCCCTGCTTTAGAGCGCTTCCCCTAAAGATACTCAGATTCCCTCAAGTGGTCCCCAAATATGTTGTCTAGGATGCAAGTATCTAGGGACAGTGGGACCTAGAGTTGGCAGTGTTGGCTGCCGTCTTCATCAGATTCCCTTGTTTATTGCTCCATAGCCAGCATCACTGTGACGTAGAAGAAAGTAACACGATGGTGATGATGATGATGATGATGATGATGGTGGTGATAATGACGGTGATGATGAATAACAAAAAACTACCTAGGCTCATGGACATAGGATCCCACGGGGGAAAGGCTAGCACAGAAGAGTATAAGCATCTTGTACATATTGCAGAATTTCAGAGCATCGGGGACAAGGAGACCCTGGAAATAGGGAGGAGATGGGAAACTGGGGAGAAACATGGGGTCAAGAGTCAGAATGACAGGATCCTCCAGCCAGCTCCATGAGCTACCAGACGCCAGGGTAATGGGATCCTCAGCTGAAGGAGCCTATTTTCGGACCCATGTGATCAAAGGGAGAGAGTAAGACATTTTCACACTTTTTTTTAAATGCCTTTAAAATTACCTTTATCGAGTGAGCACACCTGCGTGGAGGTCAGAGGTCCTTGCAGGAGTGGATTCTCCCAGGGGGTGGGTCCAGGGGTTCAGATTTCAGTGCTTAGGCTGGGTGGCCAGTAACTTTACCCACTGAGCCATCTCACTAAGCCTCCTTTCACTCTTAAAAACTAAGCCAGGCTCAGTTAAAGTGGAGCACTTGCCTGGCATACACAAGGCCCTGACCTCGGTCCTCAGCTCCACGGAAACGGTCCTGGTGTTGCCCATTTATAATCCAGTTCTCCAGAGGTGGGGAATGTGGAATCTGAAGCCCAGGGTCGTTCTGGGCTACCTAGAGAGTTTGAGGTCAGCCTAGGGTACCTGAGACACTGTCTCAGAACAAGAAATGCAATCTTGCAATCTTGTAATCTCCCAGGCACCCTTCCTTTCACAGGAGGACTTTGGGGCCAGTTGCTGTGTGTCACACCTGTCTATTTCCAACCCTCAGGAGGTCACCAGTGCAGGTTCTAGGGCAGCCTGGGCCACAGAGGAAGACGTTTGGCTGGAGTGTGGTTCAGTGGCAGAGCACTTGCCTAGCCTTTACAAGGCCCCGGGTTTCAGGAATACACACAGGAGTGTAGGAGGATTAATCCAAGAAACAAGAGGATGTGACTCATGAGATGGTTCCCAAGGTGAGGGCCCTACCAGGGCAGATAAAGGAACTGAGTGAGGCTCCAGTCAGAGGTGCCAGGGAAGGGACACACGGATGAGTGCAGAGACAAATTCAGAGAAAACAAGCCAAGTGATTAACCCCCAGGTTAAACTCAGTGCCCAAGGAATGAAGACCCACTGAAGGGCAGCTCCTGGCTCAGCCAGCCACACACATTATATAGTACAATGGACAAACACCAGTTAAAGATTGTGATATAGCTGAACTGAGAGGGTGTGGGGGAGGGTCACAAAACAAACTCCTACAAGAGAAACATGGCAGATGGGTAAAGCTGGAGAGGCAGAAAAGGAGCAGTCAGCCCGGGCACGTGGTACACACCTTTGATCCCATCACCTGGAAAGCAGAGGCAAGCAGATCTCTTGAGTTCAAGGCTAACCTGGTCTACAGAGTAGTTCCAGGATAGCCAAGGCTATACAGAAAAAAAAGCTGACTAGGGTATAGGGAGTGTAGGGTGTGGGTGTGGAGTGTCAAGAATGCACTGTTTATTTGCAAATAGTCCTGAGGTAAACACCTAAGAATCAGAAAAATGCCTCTGTTTCAGAAGCAGGGTGCCAGGCTGAAGGGAGAAGAGGGTTTTGTTAGGAGCTCACTCTAGCCCAGGCCCTCTTCAAACGCAGAGATCCCCCTTGCCTCTGCCTCCCAAGTGCTAGGACTAAGGGCATCCACCACAATGCCCACCTATGCCTGTAAATCCATTCTTGAAAACCCTGAGCCGTATAGTGGTGGCACACACATTAAATCCCAGCACTTGGGAGGCAGAGGCAGTCGGATTTCTGGATTCGAGGCCAGCCTGGTCTACAGAGTGAGTTCCAGGACAGCCAGGGATACACAGAGAATACAGAGAAACCCTGTCTCAAAAAACCAAAAAAAACCAAAAACAAAACAAAAACAAAACAAAAAAAACAAATGTATAAAGCTGGCATTGACTGTCTCAAGGATACTGGAAGCTAGGTGACCACAGATTAGCCAGTTGCCTTGAAAACGGGAGAAAAAAAGACTTCCTGCCTGAATTTGGCTTATTAGGAAGAGCCAAGCTAGTAGAAGACAGAACATAAATATTTTCATTGAGGTAAGGTCCCTATAAGGTAAGTGTGTAAGGTAATATAAAGTCCCTCCCATTTTCCAGGGGGCATTTGGAGTGCAAAGTCACAGGCAGCAAAGGAACCAACCCCTTAGAGAACAGGAGGACATTTGGCAGTACCTTCGTGGGGTTTAGAGTTGAGGAAGGGGGGGGGGGGGGAGAGGGAAGAAGGGGAAGGGGGAGGGGGAGGCAGGGAGGAAAAGCCTGGGTACTGTCCAGCAGTTAGCAAATCCATTAGCCTTGGAGCTGAACAGTATAAGAAACTGTCCCCAGCCATTGCTTGGCTATCATAAATAACTTGCTTGAATCATACTCCCCATGGCCAGCTGCTGACTGACACCTGGAGAAAGCCCTCTGGGGAGGCATGGTGCAGGAGATGGGGGGTGGGCGGTCAAGGATGGGAAGACCATGGGAATGCACAGAATAGAAAGGCGGGGAAGGGCTGGTGAGATGGCTCAGTGGGGAAGAGCACCAACTGTTTGACTGTTCTTTGGAAGGTCATGAGTTCAAATCCCAGCAACCACATGGTGGCTCACAACCACCCGTAATGAGATCTGACGCCCTCTTCTGGTGTGCCTGAAGACAGCTACAGTGTACTTACATATAACAAATAAATCTTAAAAAAAGAAAGAAATCCTCAGCTCTCATCAAAGATTAAAAAAAAAAAAAAGAAAGGCGGGGAAAACTCATCATATACCAAGGTCCTGTGCTCGTGAGTAACCACTAGGGAGAGCAGGACTGTCAGACATGCTGGGTTGCCTCTTCAAAGAAAGCCATGAATGATTTCTTGTCTGCCCAGAAGGCTGGGAGTAGAGGTAACTAAAAGCCTGGTGATCTTGGAGCTCTCTGCAGGACCAGGCCGTACCTGGCTCCCCCTTTCATGAAGTTTGTAACCCCTGGGAAGAGACCAAAGACTTATTCAAATTAAAAATATGTATTGATTAGCTACTAGCAGGCTGAACAATTTCTGAGCCAAAATTGGGATCGCCTTGAGGTTTGCAGAAAGGACTTTTAAAGGGGAAAACGAACACAGAGACCTTCCGCATCTGCAAGTGAAAACTGTTCAACCAAGAGATGAAAGCAAGTTACAGAAGTGAAGTAGAAACTTAGGAGTTCTTTGGAAAGTCGGTTGGATGGTGTTTTGCTGGGGCAAACATGAAGGAACGTTTTAAAGTGGACGCAGGTGTGGAAGGCTAAGGCTCCGCCCCAAGGCCCTAATGGAAGAGGTGACATATGTGAGCCAGGCAGTAGTGGCGCACGCCTTTAATCCCAGCACTTGGGAGGCAGAGGCAGGTGGATTTCTGAGTTCGAGGCCAGCCTGGTATACAGAGAAACAGGACAGCCAGGGCTACACAGAGAAACCCTGTCTCGGAAAAAAAAAAAAAAAGTGTAGCAGACTTTCCCCCAAATTATGCTATACTGAAATATGCCTAAAATAATGTGCCCGGTGTCAGATCTCAGAGTTGAGCCAACAGCGGCTGCTCGGCTGTGCTGACCTGCATTTCCTATTGCCCTCAGTGGGATGCTTACTCTACGGGCTCTGGTGTGTGCAGATAGCTCACATTTTACACACATGAACTCGCACATGCACTAGCAATCCCAGGACTTTGATCCCACGCTGGGAAGTAGTCCACCCCTGAGCTACATCCACTGCCTTTGTTTTTGTTTTTTTAAGACAGGATTTCTCTGTATAGCCCTGGCTGTCCTGGAACTCACTCTGTAGACCAGGCTGGCCTTGAACTCAGAAATCTGCCTGCCTCTGGCCTCCCAAGTGCTGGGATTAAAGGCGGCGTGTGCCACCACCGCCCGGCATCCACTGTCATTTTTTAAGGTGCTGTTTTGAGACAGTGTTGGCACTGTAAACCAGGCATATTTTGAATTGTAATTCCCCTGCCTCTGCCTGATGAAGGTTAGGTCACAATCTTGCACAGATACATCCAGCTAAATAACAGATTTGATTTTTGCTTTTTGAAGTGCTGGTTCTTAAACCTGTGGCTTTGGGCAAGGTAAGGGAGTGCTAATGTTGAGCTGCACCTTCACCCTTATGTGTACATAATTTATATCTGTTCATATAAATCCTGTGCATTATAAAACATATAAATAATAGCAAAGTTGGACTCTGGGCTGAGGTGTGCATCAAATGCGAACTAGGGACTTTATTGAAGGGGAGACTCTGAGTCTAACCCTCGGGAGGACCCTCAAGCCACCCCTGCCGGAGGGTGCATCCACCTGGACAGCTGTTTGCATCTGATAAAACTCTCCCACTGTTGTAGCAAAAGACCTGGGTAAAGGAAGCTAAGCTCAAGCATGTCTCCATGGAATTGTATTAGTCTGGCCTTGGACATGTTCTTCCTGCCCAGCAGCAGGAAGGATGGGAAGCAGGGCTCTGGTGGGTGTCTGGGGGCCTGTGATAAGTCTCTCCCACCACAGCTTTGCTCATGTGTCAAAGCAGGGGGGGTCGGGGAGGGGTGGGGGAGGGTGTTGGGAGCAGGAGGGCTGCAGGCGGGAATGCAACTCAGAACAAGCCACAAGTGAACTTTGAGACTGGAGGCTCCCTCTCCTGTCCAGGAGAAGGGCTGGCATCTGTTGGGGCCTTGAGAAGACAGTGTGCTGGCAAACCCCACAAGTCTGTCCCGGGAGCCTGAGGAAGAGCTGGCCGAGGGCGTGGACAGGTGGAAAGGCTGCCATATCCAGGAAGCACCACTCAGGAGCAGCTCCTGCCGTGGGCCCACAACTGTTGAGCTATACTAAGAACCTACCCCAGGAGGGTTGGTGTGGCTGTGTTTCCACCTACTCTTCCAAACAGTGTGCACAGAAAAGTTCTGAGGTACACACACACACACACACACACACACACACACACTGTACCTTCAGCTGGCTGCATACAACCACCCACTCTACTGAGAACCTTATGGCTCTGGTGGGAACTTGGCCTATACTTCCTGTGGATCTTAGTCTAGCTGCTACTTTTAGGTGGACCCTGGCCGCAGGACCAACCCCTGGACCAGTTTTGGACACAGTTTATAGACCCCCACCCCAGGAACACCTTGCCCAGATCCCAGGGGTCAGGATGTCCCCTGATCTGACTGGGGTGCCCTGGGGAAAGGAAGGAGGAGACTTTGTCATTGGTGATAGGACCTCAGCCAGCCAGGCAGGAGAGCCTTGATGCTAGCTCCATTTGACAAATGCCGCTAAGATTCAAATGCATCCTAGAAGTCGTGATTTAAACAGAGTTGTCAGGTGCAGGGATAAACTTAAGCAGGGAGCTGAGTGACCAGGTCCGTCCCTCATGTGGATCACTGGGTCAGAAATAGGCACAGTTAGGGACATGCCGGGCTTGGCTGAGATGCGCAGGTTCAGATATCAGGGTGACAAAGCTGTGACTCCCTACCCTCCGTGGTCATGTCCCCCAGCCTCCTCACAGGTCATAATTCCATGATGGGTAAGCCTGTCAAGACCTTGCCTGCCTCCCCTCCCCCCACCGCTGGGCAGCGGGGGGGGGGGGGGGGGGGATTCCCAGGCAGGGCTTTATAAATAATCCCTGAAGGGACATGCTCCTCTGCTGCTTCCGAAGCGAGATCTCCCAGGGGAAGGAAGGCTGTCTTCCCACCCCTTGCCCACATCCCTCAGAGTCCCCTGTCTAGGATGAGGCTCAGCCTCCGGGAGAATCGGCTAATCCTGCCTGGCACTTCCGGAGGAAGATGACAGATCTGGCCCTTTCCTGTAAGAGCTAATTAGCCGCCCAATCCCTCCCCGGCTGTCAGAGCGATGAGGGCCCAGGTGACTCAATGTCATCTTTCCAGGGCCCGCCTGGATGGCTCAACCATCCAGTGATGAATTTTTCTTCACGGAGGTCACAGAACGGCAGGAAGGCTGCCCTGCAACTCCCCAGGGAGGCAGGGCCGTCGGCAGCTTCAGGGAGGGCCACAAGGAGGCTGAAGGCAGTTAATCCCTCTGTCCTTTTAGACAACAAAGGGCTGCTGCCTCCCCGCCCCCACCCCTCTGACCGGCTGGACCAGAATGGCAGGCAGAGGGTTTGGAAGGGCCCAGACCTGCAACACTTAGAGGGAGTCCTTGGTACCCAATTCCTTTCCCCAAGGCAGGATTCCAGGTAGATCCCAGGGCCGAGAAGCACAGCGGGTAGAGTATGCTAACCTCTCCTCTAGACAACTCCCTTCAGCTCCTCGAACCAGTTTTGGATGATCACTACTTGGAAAGGGTTCTCCACAAAGGGACCGCTGAGGGAAGTCAAGGCACAGGAGGCTCTGGCCCAGTTCCCCTAAGGAAAGGAAAGGGCATGCTCGTTATTCGTGGTCCCAGGAAGTGAGCCTGGTTGGTTCCCTGAGGAGACTAGGGCAGAGCGTGGGCGTGTGTGTGTGTGTGTGTGTGTGTGTGTGTGTGTGTGTGCGCGCGCATGTCCCCTCCAAAGCCATCTACAGACATGAGTGTGTCCCCTAAAAGCAGGAACAAGTGAACCCTGAAAGGTTAGTGTCTGGGGGGTTCAGTAGGTCCCGCTGAGCCAGGCCTACCATGCTCCCCACTTTAAAGACTTGAATCTTCTAAAGGTAAAGCCTTTGCCTGCCTCTCCAGATAGGAAGTTTCCTGCTCCTGGGGATGAAGGGCAAAGGCAGGAAGGGCTGGCGGTGTGCGGCTTCCTGAAAATTCAGTGCTCACTCTGTCTGGGCCTTTTGATTTTTTTTGTTTTGTTTTTCCAAGACAGGGTTTCTCTGTTTAGTCCTAGCTGTCCTGGAATTCCCACTGGAGACCAGACTGGCCTTGAACTCACAGAGATCCTCCTGCCTTTGCTTCCAAGAGCTGGGGTTAAAGGCGTTTGCCACCACTGCCCAGTTTCACTCTGTGTCTTAATATTTACCCTCTGTAGATTAATGGCCCTTTCATAGTTAAGGAAAATGAGACACAGGCTTTCAGAGCTTTGGTCTGAGAGCTGAAGGTGGCTGGCCCCCTACACCTCTCCACTTCCTGAGGCTACACCACTTACCTGTCTGCTGTGCAAAGCCCTAACTTCCTATCTGCCCTCCTCATCCTACCATTCATTCTGGTCTGCTCGAACACAGGCAGCCCTCTGATCTTTTTTGTAGAAGGGATCCGTCCAGGATCCAGCCAGAGCTGCTTCTCACCTGCAGTGAAGACAGCTCCAGCTCTTTGGTGTGGGGACAGCTGGAATAGCCTTTCTTGGGTGGGAGGGAGGGGATGCTTTACGTGGGCAGGGCCAATGCCTGCAGCTGTGAGCTGCAATCCAGCCAGCCATCTAGCCCTGGTCCAGAGATGCTGGATACCTGTTGAAGGAATCTCAGCCATAATCACAGGTGAGTTGGGGCACCCATCCAGGGCCTACTGCCCACAGACATTTGCAGAAAACTATCTCTTTAAAGGTTTTAAAATATGTATCATAGAGGAGGGAAGCAATCAGGCACATGTTTGTCAGAGAACAACTATCTGAATCGGTTCTCTCCTACCATGTGAGTGAGAAGGATGGAGCTCTGATGGTCAGGCTAGGCAGCAAACGCATTACACTCACTAACCCATCTCCCTGGCCCCCATTCTTAGGGAACTTTGTGTGGCCCAGAAGACAAGCCTAACTGTGGTATCAAGAGATTCACCTTGCCGGGCTGTGGTGGTGCACACCTTTGATCCCAGCACTTGGGAGGCAGAACTGGGCGGATTTCTGAGTTCGAGGCCAGCCTAGTCTACAGAGTGAGTTCCAGGACAGCCAGAGCTATACAGAGAACCCCTGTCTTGATAAAAACAAAACAAAACAAAAAAACCAAGAGATTCACCTTTTAAAGATAATTGGGGGTGGGAGGGTGGGGCTGGAGAGATGGCTCAGTGGTTAAGAGCACTGCTAGGTCTTCTAAAGGTCCTGAGTTCAAATCCCAGCAACCACATGGTGGCTCACAACCATCTGTAATGAGATCTGATGCCCTCTTCTGGCGGGCATGTCTGAAAACAGGTACACTGTACTTAAATTTATAATAAATATAAAAAAAATAATTTGGAAAGGCAGAAAGAGCTTTGTTATCTGGATCCAAGAATTCTTAGTCTTCCTATTCGATGCCTCTGTTCCTTTTAGTCTCCTTTTCTGTCCTAGAAATGGAATGTAGCCACAGGGCCTTGCCCTTGGCACAGCCATATTATAAGCAGGCCTCCTGCCACCCCCTCAGGCTGCCTGACTGAGATGGGCAGGGCCGGAGGCAGAGATCAGGCCTAGCCTTGGAGCCCCTCCTGCTTCAGGTTGCTCTGCAGAATGTGGCCTCTGGGTCCTCTGTGCAGAGGCCACGACCTCCTCTAAATGTCCAGAGTTCCCGTCCGTCTCTCCTGGAGGGCAGCTTGGAAAGCCTGCTTCCTGATGGCTACCTTGTCTCTCCCCTCGCCTGCAGTGTGCCCACTGCCCTCTGTCCCCACCTGCTGACCGTATGGCAAGACACTGGTTCACAAAGTTCTTCCTGGTGCCCTAACTGGTCAGGCTCCTGAACTGTGGTCAACGGTGTACAGTTGCACTGCACTGGCCCTGTTAGTTTGCCCACCTGCCTGGTCAACTTTCTAGTCCAGAGTCCTGGGCACCCCCCCACCCCCAGCTCAGTCATCACTCTGCATCAGCCATCGGTGACATCACTGTACTGTTTAAAGAACCCAGGGTCCAGACCAGCCAGACTCCAGCAAGCACAACCTCTAAGCTTCAGTTTCCTCTTTTATAAAATGAAGATCATACTGGTCTTGTGCATACTCAACATGCTGAGTGATGATTAAAAAAAAAAAAAA
>JADRCC010570298.1:0-13654 GCA_019843855.1 Hylomyscus alleni | reverse complement strand
AAAAAAAAAACTTGGATGCAAAGAGGTGAGATAATTTGTCCAACAGTAGGATGCTCAGACTCATGAAAACAAAGCCATAGTCCTTCTAGCTTATGTCAGCCCCAAGAACCCCACGCTTCCTCCTGCTTCAGTATCTGTCTGCTGGTGTGGTGGTGGACATGTATACATCTGTGTGAATTTAAGCTACGGCTTCCCTCTGGATGTGTAAGATCAAAACGAAACAAAGAATCCGCTGGTTCATGGATCTGAAGTCTCATCAACTAGCTTGGGGAAGCATGTGCCAAACGTCCACTGTACCCAACTATAGCTGCCGGTCCCAGAGATCTGGAGCTAGACACTGGGGAATGCAGTTATCTGATTTCCAGCCCAGACACTGGACACCAGGCTATGCTCTCTGTCACAGAAAGCCCTTAATGCCCCAGGTCGGGAGGTACTCTCTGCCTGGAAGATATCATTATTGAATAAAAGAGGAGGGAAATCAGGGAAAAAGGGCATCAAAGCCTAAACAAATAACATCAGCATGAAATCTTTAATGAATGGCTCATCCAGGGCTGCCTACTAAAATCCAGAAGGTTTAGCAAAAGATGCTTTAAACCCAGTTTATACTGCAAATCAGCCATGAAGAAAAGTCAACACCACGTTAATCCCCATTTAATAATTCAGTTTCAGGACGGTAAAACATTTCTTTCCTGGAGCGCTTACATGTAGAGTTGATAACACGGCAACCAAGAAACGCTCAGAGAAAGGATTAGTTTACCAACTCTACTGGTTGCGATGTGCAGGACCTGGCAATTGACTCTTCCTGACCTCTGACTTCATCTACTGAATCCCTTCCTCTTCCCCTCTGACCCCCTCCGTGGCTCCCAGGGCAGGAGAAGTCTAAGTTGACTCAGCACTACTGTCAGGTCACCAGTTCACACATAGGTCAGCTTATTCGAGACTCCTCATGGGGAGAAGTGCCACAGGGTCAGGAGGTGCGAGTCTCCTCCCTCGCACCTTGTGGAAAGAGCCACACAGCACGGATACAGTTTGTCCCAGGCCAGCACTCTTACTATACAGTGCCTGGCATGCATACAGTGCCCCTCGGGGGGGGGGGGGGGACATCTTGAGTTCCCACCAAATCATTTTGCGCTAAGAGCTGCTAGGTCCTGCCACCAACTAAGAGCGTGTTCACATTCTCCAGTCTGATGTGTGGCCTGTCCTCTCAACTCTCCCTTTGACCTTCTGCCAAGGGCTTTCTGATCTCTAATGTTCACCTTGGACAGCTTCCAAGGTCATCCTCAGAACCAACCCACAAGACAGTTTCAAACCCATCCTTCCTCTCTATGCAAGCCATGAGCTGACCCGGGTTAGGTGCTCTCTCCTTTCTTCAAGGTCGCCCCTGTCTCCTAAGTGCATAGAGAAGGGCCGTGTGCAAGTGAATCTTACCAGCTCTCCCCTGAGGTTTAGCACTTGATGGGTAAAGCAGGGAAGAAGACCCAAGGGTCAGGTTCCTATCCAAGTGCCAAGCAACCTCAGCCCCTCCCTGAGGCTTCTGTGCCCCATGACAACTCCTGGGTGCCTTGGTGGTGCTTTTGGATTGCACAGAAGAGAAATTAAAAGCAAATTTGCATCACCTTTGCTCAATGCCGGAGCGCTCGGGTTTAATTTGCATTTTATTTGCAGAGCACTTGCATATAATATTGTAGAAATGCCCAGAACTCTCTCCCCCTCATCATCCCACCTGCTTCTTTTCAGCTATGAATCCCAGGATGACCAGGGACACAGGTACCTTACAGAGGGACTTAGTACCCAGCAGAGCTCAACTAGAGAGACTCTTGGTGGTCCTTGAGGACCAAAGAATCTGAGAGGCAGTCTGATGAGTGTGCTCAGTGTCTAACAAAACAGAGCCCAGATGCCCACTTTCCTTTCCATCAGAGCAAAATTTTCCTCACTGCCTACTGCGCAAATACACATGGTCCTGACTCAAACCCACCAGCTCTCAGGACCGGCTTAACACACTTCCAAACCTGGTGAGAAGCCACGGGAGCAGCCACATTGTGCCATCTGTGGAAGCCCCTGGTGCATCTTTTTAATATCCCTTCCCCTCTCCGCTAGGAAGTTTTTCTCAGCTTTGGTTCCATTTGGGCATCACTCCCACCTGCCAGCCCTCCCACCTGGCGCATGAGTGTCTAAACAACGAAGTCTCCACCCAGCATAGCATTGGTTCATCCCAAATCTAGTCCAAATTAACACCCTTCCCCAACACACACACACACACACACACACACACACACACACACACACACACACACCACTTCTACCAGCATAACACTGCATGCAACACACTATGATTTCTCCAACACCTAGCAGGCATGGCTACCTTACGACAGTGTAATATGATATTGCCATCTACAGAGTTCATGCCTGAAGACCATGCAATTGTCTTTTTTTTTTTTTTAATTAAGAAGCAAACCTCATAAAGGTGTAAGTGAGTTTGTAATTTTTTTTTTAATTAGGAAGCAAATCTCATAAAGGTTTAAGTGAGGTTTGGGACTCCATGTTTGACTGAGTGCATAGCGATCCTGGGTCCTGTGCATCCGATGAGCTACAGACGAGCTACAGACGGGGCTCTTCTGAAAACCTACATAAACACACGGTTACAGAAAACAAGGAGGGGCTGGAAACCACTGTTTGCTATCCACCTATTCTAAGAGGTGTCAGCCTCCCTGTTTACACAGACAAACAGCTTCCAACCTGAAAAAATGTGGCCTTTTAAACATAAAAGTGAGAACTCCTTGCTAAATATGTCCCTGCGGTGTTAAAAGTGGCAGCTAGGCTCGAACTGAAAGAAGAAAACCAAATCAGAACAGAGCAGGAGGAGATGGATGCAGAAGGGACAGCCAGTAAATGAACACATAGTTTCTCTTGCTTTTTCTGATTTTCTTTGTTTTCAACTACCTGGGAGTAGCACTGACATTCTCTGGATGAACAGCCTCATTCTGAGATGACTCCCGTCATCGCCTGGACCACTGAAGAATCTAGACACTGCAAGGCACCCCTCCACCTCACCCATTACATGGGAAATTGTGAACATTCCGCTACGACACAATTCAGTGACCTTCCTAGGGTTGTGCAAACAAACACTTGATCCGTGTGGAAGATACCAGCCCGGGTCTCTTGCTCCTGCATTTCTGTTTCCCACATATCCCGTGTACGGCGAAAGAAGAGAATGTTCCACCGTGTTATCAGTGTTGCTGACGCCCCACCCTTCAGCCTGTCCTCCTCACCGATGGCCTGCCCTTGACAGTGAGGCTCCGTGCCTGTATCCTCCGTTTCCTTTCCTGTCTTCCCTATGCTTCCTGATTGTTGGTGTCATGGCTGCACCGTTGAACTGTGACAGTCAATGTTATACACACGGTCACTGTCTGGAAACAGATGTGGACTGACGCTGGGGAAATCATTCCTGAACCCCTTCCATGTAAGAAGTGGGTACCAGCTGCCTAGAAATGATCACGGTTGCTTTTCCCTTGGCTTCCAGGAAACTCTGAATTGGGTTTTATCTGCTCCACTAAAATGACTTTGGTTAGCTGTATTGGGGGGGATGGGTGCTTCTTGCTCCACATCACACCCCTCATCACTTGGCTAATGTGACTTTATTCTCGTTCCATCATTTTACTGTATTTTTTTAACCTTATAAATAGCCTCCCATCTTCTTTGAAATGCTGTAATATAAATAATCATAATGAACCCCCTCAAGGCTTCTCAAGCCTTGAACGAAAACACGATGCACAATTTCCACACATCTTGATCCCAAACCAGGAATGTTGAGCTAGGGAGAATATCCTTTTTCGTGCCAAAAGTACAATACAAAACAGAGAATTCCAAGATGTTCCCAAACGTGAAGGTGAACGTGGGACAGACCCCCAGTTCCTGCCCTTCCCTCTGCTTCTGTGTCTCATGATGGCATCGGACTTATTCCTGACGTGCTTGGACTGGGACTGTTCTGTGGCTGACTGACCTTGTGCCCACTCTGGTGCTTTGGGTTTTTTCATGGATCCTCGTCAGATTTTACAAAAGCATTAAGACAGATGAAAAGTGGGAGTGCATTCCTCAGCTGGAAGAGTGGCCAAGAAACCACAAACGGCTGGCCCTCCTGGGATCATGCTGGTCACGGACTTGGCTTCAGCAGCCCAATGACTTCTTCCTCTAGACATTGCCTGAGCCTGTAGTCAGCTATTCTTCACTCAGACCACGAGCCCTCTGGGTCCCCAGAAGGTAGAGCATGATGGGAAATGGGCGGATACTAAAGAGAGACACCAGGGGTCAGAGTAACACCAGGAAAGAAGCCACTTCACACAACCGCTCAGTCCTTTGTGGGATTTTAAGACCCTTTCTGACCAAAATAAAAACCTTTTGCAATGACCTCGCTCCTATAGCTATGGGACCTAGGATGGATTTCAAGGCAGTAGCAACAGAGCCTAAAGCTTTCATAATCTTCTACATGGGATGTTACAACTGATATATGAGTAAGCTTACCCCAGCTTGCAGGTTAGTTTCCTACAACGCAAAAATACATCACGCCCTCCTCCATCCAAAGTGCAGAGGCCAGGCCTAGGAGGAGGAAAACATCGCAAGGGAGCGCCACTTCATACATTAAGTGGATGCGGAGTCTGGGGGAAATGACATTAGTGGAGGATCTATGTTCTCAGGAACATTTCCTGAGAAACCTCTTAATCCAACCTCTTCGTGTCTCAGTTTCCTCATCTAGAAAGTGGGAACAATAAGAAAGCCAACCTTATGAAATCAGGATGTTCTTGATAGGTGTTGGGCTCAGCGTAAATATTATGTAAGTCTTATCCTTTACCTCCCCAAAATGTCTTAGATTATTTTCCAACTTCAGAAAGAACCCAATAACCATAAAAATGTGTCCGACCACCTCTTAATTAATCTTAAAAAAAAACATCTGACTTCTGTTTCGGGACCATATCACTTAATGTATGTCCCCTCTAATCTTGAGCTGCAGTATTGGCTTAGAAATGATTATTGGATCTATCCCTTCAAGTCTTTCAACTCAAACAACTAAGAATTAACTCAACATGGCCCATGCTCTTACGTAAGTAGAGTACAATTCTTGCAGGTTATGCCCCTGTTTCATCTCTTTCAAAGGCTCCTCAGTCCAAGATCCTTACATGGGACCCAAGAATCTACACAGCCTGACTCACCTGACCTCTGTTACCTCATCACCTGTCTCTACCTCTGCCATCCAGCAATGCCAACCTGGTCCTTTCCTCTTGACGCCTTTACTCATTAGTGTCCCAGAAGCCTGGAAGTGTCTTCTCTCCTTGACTGACAGTTCTGCTCTAACACTACATCTTCTGAATGTCGCTGGTGTTCTCCCCCACCCTACCTGCCACAATTGACTTCATGTTGCATTGATCACATGCACATTGCTTGAACACTTCACAGGCCTCATCCCATTACATCCATCCCCACTGCCAATCCCTGCCTCTTGAGACCTTCATAGTATGAGTGCTCTGAGAAGTGTGTCTGGACTACTTTAGAGGAAAAGCAACTTGACCTTATCCAAGGCCAGTGAGAAACAATGTCCACATGCATCTTACATGAGTGCACCTCCCTCTCTCCCTCTCTCCCTCCCTCTCTCTCTCTCTCTTTCTCTCTGTGTGTGTGTCTGTCTATCTGTCTCTGTCTCTCTCTCTTATACACACACACACACACACACACAAAAGCACTGAAAAGAAATTACAGAGTTAGATCCTGAGGAAGAGACACCAGTTGGGTAAGAAAAACCACCAAGAGCCATAGCAAAAGAAAACTAAAACCAACATGGTCCTCATACCAGAAGTACACGAAGGAGTAAGTTTGCCTCTCTTTGGCCAGCCCCTGCTGGCACCTAGATCCCACTAACCTCAACTAAATTCACTTCACTCTTCAGTCATCCTTCAGACCTTAGAACCCCTTTCATTAGCTCGTTCCATTTTCAGACCGGACTTAGCGGAATCTGCAGGTACTTACCTTGATGTGATACTTTATCGTCTAAACACCCACTCCCCTCCTGCAGGTCCCTTTGATACAGACACCCCTCTACCACTGATACTGCACTTCCCTGTACAACTTGTTCAGACATCCAAATGTAAAGAAACATGACTGTGTGGTTTGATTTCTGTCATCCTCTGTGCCGACATGTCTAAGGAGCTGCTGATCTAGCAAGTAGAGACTACACATGAATCCATTCAAGGCCTGGAGCTAATGCTGAGTACAGGTGACCCTGAAACAGGGTCACCACAGTCATCCTAGAGAGCCATGAATAGCAAAACAAATTCTCACTTCTCTCTAAGCCCCTAATTTTCTTTGGCAAAGCTAACCAATACACTGTTGTTTAAAAAAAAAAAAAAAAAAAAAAAGATGAACCAGGTGTTAGAGACTTTTTTTTTTTTTTGGTTTATCTGTATCACATAGTGATGAATCCCTCCTAAACACAGTAGGGCAGCTGAGTCTCTGAATCTCCCCAAGGGTTCCTCTGTGGCTCTCACACCACATGCATCCGGGGTACAGAGCCTGGTGTGATCTGGCTGCTTTTGTCTGACTTCCCAGTAACAGCAGCCTTGCCACTCTGGGTCTCATTGGAAGCTGGAAGAGCCACCAGTTTCCTCCTTCCCCTCTCTATGCCCAAGCAGGATGCAGCATGAGGTGGCCAGCAGGAGAGAAGGCTCAGCCGTGAGTTGCTGGCAGCTACACCCCGTGTCCTCTTGGGCAGAAGACAGATGCTGTGTCTGTGCATACGGATGGTGGTAATGAGAGAGCCCTGTGGCTTCATTCAAGCCAACAGGCAGCACCAGCGAAACAGGCCAAACTCTCCCTCTCGTTCCATAACTTGACAGTGGAACAAATGGCACAAAATTCATTCCGCCAACCAGCACAAGAGATATGTTTGCCGGGGGCACCTCCTTAGATGTGGGGAGAAAGCGAGGGGAAAGACAACAGAGAATGAGAGGCAGAGAGTGAGGACAGAATCCTAACTAACTCTTAGGTGAAAAGCAATCTAGGTGTCATCACTGGCCTTCATAACTGTCCATCAAAACATCACCAAATCCAATTTTAAAAAAAAAAAAGAGAGAGACTTAAGTCTTGTATATCTAAAGGTCTTGAATGATACCCAACAAGAATTTGGAGAGCTGAGGTACCACATTGAGAAATTAGGAGGGGGTGGTTGGTTTGAGCAAGCCCAAGGCCATGGAAGAACTTGAATTATTAGCTTCTAATGGGCCTATTCAACAGCGACAATGAGCTTGGACCCTCTCCCCAAGATCATGCTATAGGCAAAAGAAATTCTGGGTGGTACAGTTTTGAGATCTCAGCTGGTTCACCTGTAACCTGCAGTCCTCAGTATCTTCGTAACAGATCTGAGTTTCCAAGTAGGCAGCCTCACTGACGTAGGTCAGATGGTCCAGGCATCTCACACACAGCTTCGGGGAATTCCTAATCAGAGAAGCCTAGCTCCCAGGTGGAAGGACAGAAATGTACTGAGAATTAGCACAAACCTCATTCAGAATTCTGTGTTTGAACTGACACTTGGAGTTTGGGCGTCTCTGAAGAGCAACTTGTTTTTGAAAGCTAACCTCTAACTGTGAAGACCACTCACCCTGCTTACAAATTCTACCCTCTCCTCCCTCCATGGTTCTACAAAGACCGGCTGGCAGAGGCACCTGGGCAGGTCAAACATCCAGAGAAGAGATTATAGAGTTTGCTCATCGAGGTAGGGTATAAAATAAAGAAAAGAAAAGAAAAGAAAAGAAAAGAAAAGAAAAGAAAAGAAAAGAAAAGAAAAGAAAAGAAAGGAATCATACGTGGAGAAGACAGTTTCTGTAAGGAACTATTAGTCCAAGTCTGATACTGATAAATAGATATCATCATATTCACGTACTTACAATATGGGAAGCTGGGCTTTGGCCCACATATGAACACTACTGGGCTCTGAGGAATCTTGAGTCAACCTTTGGAAAGCCAGATGCTGGAAGGAAAACAAGACACCCTGGTGGGAGTTGAACCCCCAACATGCAAGCCATGTGGCCAAGTGTGCGTATTGCCATCAGATTTATTAGCCACAAGCGGGAATTATTATTATAGATGATGCTAAGAGAGGCTCAGGGTTACTATGAAGAAAGCCGTTCTGAACTCAGCAGAGCTCTGCATTGAATTCTAAGTACGGTGTTGACGTGTGAGTCTGCAAGCATGTTACGAATAGTTAGAGGAATCACAACCACTAAGAAGAGATCATGAGAAGGGCGCAGCCCCTTTGATACAGTCATTTAAACTGTATTCAGCACCTACATGGTGACTCAGTTTCAGACAAAGTTGTATCATTAAGACCTTATAACTGGTCTATAAAATAGGTATCCACACCTATTTTACAGATAAGATAGTTAAGGCTTAGAAACATTAAATGACTTAATTGAAGTCATATGGCTAGTAAGAGGCAATATGAGGCTAGACTTGTGAGTTTTGAACATGCACAATGTCTAAAAGTTAATTTGGGAGGGCGATTTTTGTTTTGTGGGCAGGATTTGTGATATAGCCCAGGCTAGCCTCCAACTCTGGAACATGGTGCTTTTTACTGTGCCAACCTTTCCATTTAGAGACAGAATATGATCCTGTATAAATATTTTTGTGGTTTCCATTTCAGAGGATGCTGGGGTGGGGGCGACATGTCATTTTTGAGAGGTGAGCAGTTAATCCTGAAAGCACCTCCGGGGTCAGCGATAAGACTGTGTCACTCTGGATCACTATTCCCTCCCTCTCCATTTGGTTGACGTGAATATTATTATAGATGATGCTAAGAGAGGCTCACGAGACGTCTCATATTCTATTGTCCATCCCCTTGGAAAGGGGGGATGCTTATGGAAACTCTCCCTTTCTGCCTGGAGTCAACATTCCTTGGGTGATTGCAGGGGATCCCCCCCTCCCCACCCACCACCATTTGGAAGTGATTACCACTGAGATGTCCTGACAGAGTGAGTGATGCTGAGGGCTCGCTCCCGAATGCTGAGAGGAGAGCTCACAGCACACTCCCCACCCCCAGCCCTTGGCACACACTGCTAGCGAGCTAGCCTGGAATCCCACTAGGATGCTGAGTTCCAAGGCTTGCTTTCCACTTTCTGATACATGGGATCAACTTTAATAACAAAAACCTGGCAAGGAAGGCACCTCTGCCCAGCAAGAACTCCCAGTGGCAAAACTGAGCAAGTCCTCGGGTGGGGGCTTCAGGGCAGACTGTCAGCTCCTTTGTTATATCCCACTGGAGATGCAAGATGTAAGGGTACCCTGTGACCTTCCCCAACAACAGCCCCGCTGTTTGTGTGCTGTCTCCCCTTGTCCGTACAGAAGCCCCCTACCCCTGGATGCATTCCACCAAACCACCCCTACAAGTTGAACTCATGTTTTATATTTTGGGTGCCTGGGGAAACCTCAGCTACCCACATGACTCTATACAGCTTCCACAGACAAGAATGCAAAAGCCACCAGGACCCTGGCAGTTCTGGATGAGCAAGGAAGACCAGCAATCCAAGAAAACCAGTGGCTCCCACGTCTATTGTTAGGTAAGCACAGCTTGACAAGCTAGATCACAGTATCACATGTTCTGCCCAAGAAAAAAAATATATACTGCTTTGTAAGGTACCTGGAGGAAGGCTTGCCCCACCCTGCTTTCTGTAAAAAAAATAAACAATAAACCCAGAAAATGAAAAGATAACTGTCCACTTGCCCTCAACAGTCAGTTCCCGAAAGCTGCTGCATTCAAGGTTCACAACAATCTCATGGCACAAAATTCTTCCCGTAGACAGATGACCCAGAACCTCATAAACATGACATATTGCCGGCATTCGGCTTCAATAAACAGCAGGTACAACTTGAATCCAAGTCTTATTACAAGAGGCTGTTTGCTGGCTTCTCAGAGTCTTGGGCTCCCTGAATGCTTTTCTGCTACGGTAGCCTTGAAAGCTACCGTGTGACACCTCATGAAAATCCACCCTCCTCTCCAGCTTGCTTTCTATTGCTGTGCTAAATGCCATGACCAAAAGCAACAAGGGAAGGAAAGGGTTGATTTGGCTTACACGTCCGGATCGCTGCTCCTTGTTTGATATTGCTCAGAGAGAGATTTCGTTGCATGATCGTCTCAGGTTTTTTTTTTTTTTTTCCACATATAAATCAGGTATGCTTACTCTTGACAGATAAACGTTCATCTGCTTATAAGTCATTCAAGTCTCCCAGTGAATGGCTGAGACTATGTCCCTTCATTGAGCATCTGGGCTCCATGCTGATGGGAGTGACATTCTCCAGTTTCCCAAACCAGGCTTGAAATGACAAGCAGCTTCTACTTCCTATCTGTTAGATCGTTCCCATTTTGAACCCAGTCTCCATGCTATGGAAAGCCCAAGAAACCCTTTATACACAAAGGCACACACGGAAAGGAAGCATGTCTATCCCTCAACCACATAAGCCAACAGCCCTGCCTGAGTTCCCCGACGAGAGCCAGGGCTACCTTAACCACGACATGTGTCTTGGAAACAAGAGACTCCCTTCCCCACAGAGCCATGGACCAGAGACCCCCTTCCCCATAGAGCCATGGACAAGCCACCCTTGCTGAGCCCTGCCCAAACTGCAGGTTTATTAGCAAAATAAGTAGCTGTGGTCTTTTTACATTGCTAGGCTGGTGTTCTATGTTACAGTAACTAATAGGAATTCATATTGAGTTTTGGAATGTTATAAGGAAAAGAGTTCACTAAATACGGAGAAATTGTTGTTTTCAATCACAATTCTAGTTCACAGAGAGAGAAGAAGGGAGTGTACAGTAGAAATGAGGAGTTCCTAGTAACTGACTGAAAGTCAGTCATGTCCAGCCTATGCTAATGACATGTGACCAGATGATCTTTTATTGGTCATAGTAAGCATGCCCAATTTACATGTGAAAAAATGGAGACTTAGTGTGCTGAAATCTCTCTCTTAACAAACTTGGGACAAATAAACTTACAGGGATGTAAGTTTACAGGCAAATCAACCCCTTTCTCCCCATGTTGCTTTTGGTCATTGTCTTTAGCACAGCAATAGAAAGAAAGCCAGATAGAGAGAGGGTGGGTTTTGATGGGGTGTCACACAAGCTCTGATTTCAAGTCTGCTGTAGCAGATGAGGCTTATGTGGAGATAGCGCATAACCTGCCTGCCAGTTCATCCCACGAGAAAATAAGAAGCTGTGGTCTTTTTACATCGCTAGGTTGGTGTTCTATGTTACAGTAACTAATAGGAATTCATACTGAGTTTTGGAATGTTATAAGGAAAGGAGCTCACTAAATACAGAGAAATTGTTGTTTTCAATCACAATTCTAGTTCACAGAGAGAGAAGAAGGGAGTGTACGGTAGAAATGATTCTCCACGATTTGTAATCGCACGAGATTACAAATGTGGAGCCCACTGACAAAGTGAAAATGCAGAGCCCCACTGGCCAAACTTTAAAAGTAAGCCTTTTACATTCATATACCCTTAGTAAGAATTTCAAGAGAGGACCAAAAATCTGGCCACCTATCTTCGCTTTGTGGCCCTCTAATTCACACAGTTGAGATACATAGCCTCCACTCTAGGCTCCTTTCCTCTGCCGCTCACTTCAGCCCATCGGACAACTTCATTTAGAACACACCAGCCCCATAGAGAGCCACACTCATCAGTGAACAACCAACTTCATAGTTGATCAGTAGTGTGTAACCTCTCTCCTTCCTTTTTGGTTTTTCTCCTCTCGCGGTTATTATTGGGAAAGGACATGGAAAGAGTTTAAGGGACACAACAAAGGATAGTTTGGTACCCCAGAAATGGAAAACTCAGGAAACCATTGCTCCCCCTTGGGCCTGGAGGGATGAGGGCAGGTAACGGTCACCAGGACCCAAAGAGAGTGTAGAGTGTGACTACAGATACAGGGCAGTGGCTACAGACGGGACAGAAAATCAAAGGGAGGCACTACATGGGGCAGGGGCCACATGAATAAATATCGACCCTCATTCTCCTGATGAAGAGAAGCTGAGGAATAGAAGGGTGGCAGGACAGGGCCTGCCAGGTAGTCTCACAGGCACACGCATCAGGAATATGCTCCTCTGAAGGGAGCAGCCCTTTGCAATCACCATCCTTCCATGAGTCCCTGAAGATAAACAAACCGCATCACCCTCAGCTGCCCATCTCCACACACTGCCCCTGGCAGTCAGGGCTGAGCCCTGCTCCTGAGAAGACTGGAGGAGGGAAGAATGGAAAGGAATGTTAGCATCCAACATAAAGAGGATTGGCAAGCCAGCTCCGGAGCAAACATCTCTACAAAATGACACCGCCTTGAGAAATAACCACTATCCTGGCCATAGGAGTGGGAGAGGCCTTTGCTAGGGGGCGCAGGGGACACAGTCGCCACAGTCACCAGAGGAGAGGTGGCTAAGAAATCTCCAGTGAGCTTGGCAAACTTCCCAGAATGCTTTGCAACAACTCAATCCACATGCTTTTGTACTTCTTGTCATCAGTGGAGGTGACTTCCAGGACCGTGGTGCCTTCTTCTGAGTCACCCTTTCTTAAAGTCCTCACAGAACCAGGGAGCCCTTAACCGACTGACCGCCCCTCCACCAAGCCCTCTGCCTCGTTGACCTATGCTCTTCCTTTTACCTTAGCTTTTCTTCTTCTCCACTTTTTTTCTTCACATTTCATCTACATGAAAAAGGATCTGCCAATATCCTCACCTCTCTTTTCCCTCTCATTCAGAAGACTCATTCTCTTTCTCGAGGTTCTAGACCCTCAAGTCTTCTATGGCTCAGCGTCTTTGCCCTATTCAGCAATACTCTCGTTCTCTCAGTTCTGCACGAACACGACTTTGCACATTGAAAAGGACACTCAGTAGTTATTAAAACAACAAAATATGGGTAGAGCTAACAGAGCAAGACCCATGACATCACCCGGCACTTTAGAAACACAACAGCCACAGACAGTCCCTCCTCAGAGAAGCTGGAGGCTGTGACCATCAACACCCTGGCTGCTGGTAGCCCAGCTAATGCTCCTTTCTCTGTCACCTATCTCGAAGTTAGGTGACACTCAGTTGCCCTGTCCAAGAAAGGACAGCCTGGAACTCTACCTCTGTCTTGTTTGACATGTCCTGATGGTCATGTCCAATCAATTAATTCTGCCCACCCCATCTGATCCTTACGGTTTTTTCCCTTTCTATTCTAAGCTCCACCTCTCCCTACCTACTGAGAATGACACTAGAGAGATATATAAGAGACCATACAACGTTCCCCAGCTCCTCTGGGCTGGCCCCACCCACCTCCCCTAAATTCCCCTCTCCCAGCATCTCTGCTAACAAAGGGCGCTCTAGACAAAGTGTTTCCTTTCATCTCCACCCACTCCAACCTTGGTGCAAAGCCCTGGAGACAGCAGCGCAGGAACTTCAGAAATCCTGAGCATAGCTTTGTACTTTGAATACTGACTTTGAAGTATGTGCTAACAGCGGTAATTGGCATTATGGAAGGTTAGAAAAAATTGCTTGTGGCTAAGGAGCCAACAATGTGAAAATTACCCAAGTCGGGTTGTATTTGGCCCTTAATCCAATACTTGAAAAGTAAATCCTTGTCACCCTGACTCC
>JADRCC010570297.1:0-10519 GCA_019843855.1 Hylomyscus alleni | reverse complement strand
GTCACAATGTCCCCACACCTGTCTGTCACAGTGTCCCCACACCTGTCAGTCACACTCCATACACGTCAGTCACTCTGCCCCTACACCTGTCTGTCACAGTGTCCCTACACCTGTCTGTCACAATATCCCCACACCTGTCTGTCACAATGTCCCCACACCTGTCAATCACACTGTCCCCACACCTGTCAGTCACACTGTCCCCACACCTGTCAGTCACACTGTCCCCACACCTATCAGTCACACTGTCTCTGCACCTGTCAGTCATACTGTCCCTGCACCTGTCAGTCACACTGTCTCCACACCTGTCACACTGATCTCATTGTCAGACTGTGGCGCTGACTGTATACTATTCCCACCCTCAAGTCTTTTAAGATAAATGACTTACCTTAGCCAAGGTGATTAAGGGAAGGTATCAAGACATTTTACCCCCAAATCCTTCTGTTTCAGCTCTTAAAATTAAACATTTTCTTTCACAAGTACAGCGCCAGCATTACACCTTACAAAATGAATATTTTGTTAATATTTCTCAACAATCTGATCTGTAGCTGTGTTTTTCTGGACAGTCTCTGAGTTGACCAGGACCCCTGGAGTTTTGAAATTCTCAAATCTCCTCAATTTAGAATTAGCTGCTTTTAATGGGGAGGGACTTTTGTTTTCAAAGGGATGAAGGAGACTCATCGTTACCGCAGGTCTGAGGTGGGTGCTGCTGGCACCTAGGGGGACAGCAGCAGTGCCCTGACATCCGCCCCTGGATGGTCCATTCCAAAGCCCCAGCATCCGGGTGTGAGACCCTGTTTGAAGCACAGCCTCCCCACAGGTCACTGTCCACTTTGACACGATGTTGACCTCTAACGCCCAGCTCCGGAAGGAGATTGAGGATCTCCTCTTTGAGAAGGCCGCCTACGACCACGTCTACCAGCAGCTTCAGCGGCGTCTACAGACACAGAAGAAGACCATGAACGTGGCCATTGAGCAGTCTGCCCAGGCCTATGAGCAGAGGTGCTTGGGGCGGCCCAGCTCCCAGCTCAGCACCCACCTGCTCCTCTTGAGTGCCAGGGCTGTAAGTCACAGCAGCAGCAACCATGGACGCTAACCATGTCCCCAGCAGGGTGCTGGACACCTTGGTGCTTCCATCATCTTCCCCACAGCCTGAGGAATTAGTGTCTCACTTTTCTTGGAACAAGTAGGGAACCCATGCAGTGCAGGGCTGTGGGGTCCCACACGCGTCTGCTCCACCACAGGGCTCAGCTTCTCGGGGAGGCAGGATGAAGGAAGTTTGACCGCGCTTACCCCACACCGTTGCCCACCTGGGACACTGCTCCAGGGGCTGGGAGGCACAGTCTGAAGTGTGGGACAGCTGTAGCTGGCTTGGGGGTCCCCAGGCCTATGATGAGGCCGGGGCCATCTGGTTCTCAGGCTCTCAGACACCCAGGAACCACTGGATGCCACGGAAGAGTTGAGAATGGAGTAGGGGCCTGCGGGATGGATCTGGCCTGAGGAAGTGGGGGGTCGGGAGAGGGAGAGCTCTAGCTGGTCCCGAGATGAGAGTCCTTGATTTTTGAGCTTGGCTTGGCTTGGGCTTGGTGTTGGCCATGGCTGGGAGCACAGAGAAACCTTCTACAGGAGACTAGACAGTGACTATAGGTGAAGGCCTTCTCCATGGCTCCTCACCTCAGATCTCAATGAAAGCAGGCAGTCCATGGTTTTAAGGTATTTATTGCCATGGTAGAAAGTGGATGTGTAAAACCATACCCCACTTCTCAGGGTGGACCTGAGATTAAATACCTTTTGCAGGGCAGAGTGTCTTGGCAGGAGAGTTTATTGGCTAAGCCTCCAGATTTCACTAAAGTACTTCACTAAAATGGAGCTCTGTCTTATGACTACGTGACCACAGGTCACATCCTCTACCCGTGGAGGGGCTTGAGGTGTTGCCCTTACATGACCGATGGCCACAAATCTATGGGGGGCTGCAGCTAGTGACAGAGGCCTGGTGCCTGGGGATCAGGTGAAGTGCCTACTGACCCTTCAGGGTCACCCGAGCTTCTACCCTTAGCTCAACTGGAAACAAGGCTACCTTTCACGGTTCCACAGTGCAGACGGGAAAGCTGGACTTCTGCTTTCTGTCCCCTACATGGTCTCTGGTCCTGGTCGGGGTGTCTTTCTCCAGCCAAGTGTTTTCTGGCACAGGATGAGGCTGTGGAGAGAACAGGCCTTTTGAGTCACACATGTCCGGGGCTGACTTCTCCATCCACCCCACCTGGATTGTTATAGGATGCATGAAAAGAGCAGGAACTAATCCATACATGCAGGGGGCAAGTGATGATGGGGATGATGGTGGTGGTGATGGTGGTGGTGATGGTGGTAGTCTGTTGGTGCTATTGGTGCTGATGGTGGTGCTGATTGCCTTAGTGGTGAAGATAGGATTTACTGCTGCTGCTGTTGCTAACAGTAAACAGGGTGTCAGGAAAACTACTTCCTTGGGGTTGCTCTAAACTCACAGCTCTGGCAGGATCCCGAATTTGGTTCCCACCACCAGAAAAAAATTCACAAACCAAACCATGGTGACCACTGGGCAGGCATGCAGTCCTCTGAACTGTCAGGGAGAGGAGAGCTCTGGTCACTCAGTCCCATCCTCCGTCTCCTCACAGAGTGGAAGCCATGGCTCGGATGGCTGCCATGAAGGAACGCCAGCAGAAAGACATCTCTCAGTACAACCTGGAGATCCGGGAGCTGGAACGTCTGTACGACCATGAGACAAAGCTCAAGTCCTTCCTGCTGGTCAAGCTCAACGACCGCACTGAATTCGAGGACCAGGCCAAGAAGCAGGAAGGTACAAGCCAGTCTCCTCCTCCTCCACCTCTCCGGAGGCATAACGGTTGTGTGCGCCGTGTGAAGATTATCCTTGGGTCGCTCAAATCTCCTGATTTGAGGGCTGATCTCTCTGTCCTCAGATCTTGTTTGATCTCAGACAAGGCATGGTAGTGCTTACATCAAGTATCTCCTGTCTCAAGTCTGTATAAGCAATGTTTATATCACTCAGTGACTAGGCAGAAGAGAAAATAGGGCGGGACTTCTGCCAATGGGAGTCGGGGGTCGGGAGGGAGGGAAGAAGAGAAGGGGGGAGAAAGGTGTTCAAGCCACAGTTTGAGCCTCAAGGATAATCTTTACATAGCACACGAAAACATCCTGTCTACACCCTAACCCCCTTCTCATAGTAGGGCTGATAACATAGCCAATAAAAACCCAGCACACCTACGTAAACTGTAAATCTGAGGTTAACAATGAGCACACTTTGAGGTTAAGTACATGCTGTGCTTGGGCTACACGTCTACTGAGAGTGGTTCGTTCCTTGGCTGCAGTGAGGACGGATTCCAGCTTTTAGAAGGGCAGTTGGGCCCGTGATTCACATCAACTGCTTGCGTGTGTTCGTCTGCCTGCTCCAACCCTTACAGTTGTCTTTCACTCTGTAGCAAAGGGGAGCCTTGAGGTCTACTAGACCCTGTATGGGTTTGACGGCTTGCTGCTGGGATCTTGCCAGGCAGGGCACGGCCTGTGATGATGTCACGGTTGGGATGGAAAAGCATGTAGGGGAAGCTACACAGGTGTATTGGATCGTCCTTTTTTTTTTTTTTTTTTTAGGTGTTAGGCCTTTGTCTTAGTTAGGGTTTTACTGTTTCGAACACACACCATGACCAAGGCAACTCATATATGGCTAACATTTAATTTGGGCTAGCTTATCAAAGGTTCAGTCCAGTATCATCAAGGCAGGAACATGGCAGCATCCGGGCAGGCATGGTACAGGAGGAGCTGAGAGTTCTACATCTTCCTCTAAAGGCTGCTAGTGGAAGACTGACTTCCAGGGAGCTAGGTTGAGGGTTATAAAGACCACACCCACAAGGCTACACCCATTCCAACAAGGCCACACCTCCCAACAGTGCCACTCCCTGGGCCAAGCATATACACACCACAACAGCCTTGTACACACTAAGTATACATTTCCCCTTGTATGTTCTGTCCCCTTCTGCCCTTTTCCTACCCTATCACTTGGGACCATGTTGCTAGAAGTGTTTCTTAGAAAGCTCATAGATATCTTACTCTCTAAAATTAATCAAAAGCCACAAAGACATTTTTATTTTCTTTCTTTTCCTTCCTTTTTTTTTTGAGACAGGGTTTCTCTGTATAGCCCTGGCTGTCCTGGAACTCTCTCTGTAGACCAGGCTGGCCTAGAACTCAGAAATCTGCCTGCCTCTGCCTCCCAAGTGCTGGGATTAAAGGCGTGTGCCACCACTGCCTGGCTCCTTCCTTCCTTTCTTTCACCTTTTGGACTGTCTTTTTTCTACCCACCCACTCACTCACTCTTGCCCAGTCAACCATTCGTCCTTCCTCCCATCCCTTACCTGTCCTTTTGCAGCTGGCTTGTGTAAGCCTCTGTTCCAGGTGCCTGATGTACATGGTTTCCATGAGGCCCTCAGCAGAGCACCAAGGAGTATGCATTCCTACAATACCCCAGCTCCGGAAGACGCTCCTGCAGCCCAGAGCGGACACGTAACCCAGCCAAGGGGCTACAGTAACTGAGATTCAAAATTCCATCCCAAATATGTCCACGGAGTTATCCCCTCCTTGCCTTGGGATACTGACAAGCTTCAACCTTATCTCAAGGACAAAGAAAAGTCACAGCAGGTCAGACATTACACAGCCAGAAGTCCTTAGAAAGATCTAGAAATTCGATCCGATTGTCATGCAGAAGACATCAGAGAGATGTAAGACGTGTTTAGGAGAACCTGGGCTGCAGGCCCGAACTTTCAGGGATCACCCAGCCAATGAGCCTTCCTAAGAACTCTCTGCCCTGGAGCCTTCCTTGACCTTTACTTGACCTCTACCCTGCTCCCTTATCACCTCTACAGAGAGACCCTCTCACCCATGGGCATCCCTTGTGTCTCCCTCCAGCCGCAAGCATGATGGTGGGTGGATTTTTTTTTTCTTCTCTTTCCTTGGCCATTTCTTTGGCTCTCCATGTCTCGACCTTGACAGCAGAGCCTGGCACCATGTTGGGCACTCTGTAGTGCTTTACTAAGTATTTTAAATTTCTTTTTCAAAACTTTGAGCTTTTATTTCGTATTTTTGGGTTTTGTTTGTTTGTTTGAGACAGGGTTTCTCTGTATAGCCCTGGCTGTCCTGGAACTCACTCTGTAGACCAGGCTGGCCTCGAACTCGGAAATCCACCTGCCTCTGCCTCCCAAGTGCTGGGATTAAAGGCGTGTGTCACCACTGCCCAGCAGTATTTTAAATTTTTGTTTATGTTATTTTAGTTTATTTGTGTGTGTGGAGGGGTCTGTGTTCAGGCCTTTACTACCAAGTACTGGAAGTAAAGGCATGAGATACTGTGCCTGGCTCTCCATTCCTTTTTATTATTTATTATTATTTTTTTGAGATACTATTTTTCTGTGTAGCTTTGGATGTTCTGGGACTCAGTCTGTAGACCAGGCTACCCTTGGACTCACAGAGATCCATCTGCTTCTGCCTTCCGTGCTAGGACTAAAGGCGTGCATCATCACTGCCCGGTTGATCATTTTATTTTTAAATTATTATTTTTCTGAGCCAGGCATGGTAGTACATGCTTTTAATCTCAGCACTTGGGAGGCAGAGGCAGGCAGATCTCCGTTGAGTTCAAGGCCAGCCTGCTCTATACACTGAGTTCTAAGACAGCCAAGGCTACACAGAGAAACCCTGTCCAGAAAAAAAAAAAAACCAAAATAATCAAAAGTGTATGCCGCATGTGTGAGGGCACTGGCTGAGGCCAGAAGAGGTGGTCAGATCCCTTAGAACCGGAGTCATACGCAAGTGTGAGCCACCAGACAGGCTGGGCCCTGTGCTTGCATCCTCTAGGGCAGGAGGTGCTCATAACGCCCGAGCCGTCTCTCCAGCCACACCTTGATTTTTTTTTTTTAAAGATGTATTTACTTATTATAAGTAAGTACACTGTAGCTGTCTTCAGACACTCCAGAAGAGGGCTTCAGATCTCGTTACGGATGGTTGGGAGCCACCATGTGGTTGCTGGGATTTGAACTGAGAACCTTCGGAAGAGCAGTCAGTGCTTTTAACCGCTGAGCCATCTCTCCACCACCACACCTTGGTTTTGGAGCTAGCGTCTCTTGCACTGGGGGTAGGGGGGCAACGGTTCAGCTCTACCGGCCGGCTGCTGAGCTCCAGGGATCTAAGTGTCTCCACCTCCCAGGCTGGGGTTACAGGGGCACCATCGCAACCTTCATTCAGCTTCTTACCTGTCCTGGGGATCAAACTCGGGTCCTTGTGTCTTCCATTTTCCCAGCCCTTCCGCTATTTCTGATAGGGATCCCAAGTCACAAGCTCACTTCCTCCCCGAGACAGTATGGACGATAGGGAGCCCGTCTCTCCTTCCTTACCTTCTGTGGGCTTTCTCTCTCCCACCCAGCTGCAGCCGTCAAATCCAAGAAGCTTGGGAAGAAGAGGAAGGGCGAGAGCTTCGAGAGCTACGAGGTGGCGCATCTGCGGCTGCTGAGGCTAGCAGAGAACGGGGACCTGAACCAGCTCACGGAGGACTTCCTGGCCAAGGAGGAGAAGAATTTTGCTCGCTTCACTTATGTCACCGAGCTCAATAATGACATGGAGACCATGCACAAGAAGACTCAGAGGATCCAGGTGCGTGGCTGGGGAGGCTCAGGAGGCCGGGGAGGCCAGGGAGGCTGGGGAGGCCGGGGAGGCCAGGGAGGCCAGGGCTGCCCTATCTCAAATAGCTTTCCCCAGGGTGGTCCGCTGATACCTCCATCTGCTCTGTAGACAAAGGTCACATGCGAATTCAATGACCACCATGCCAGGTGCCATCACCTCTGGACTATGAGCTAGGAAAGCATTTTTAAAAGTAATTTTATAGGGGTTTGTTCTTGTTGTTGTTTTGTTTTGTTTGTTTGGAGGGGAAACTGGGAAAGGAGATATCGTATGACATGTAAAATAAAGAAAATATCTAATTAAAAAAAAGTAATTTTATGTATATGGATGCTTTGCCTGCGTGTGTGTCTGTGTGCCACGTGTGTACAGTACCCACACAGGCCAGAAGAGGGCATTAGATCTCCAGAACTGGAATTACAGATGGTGTGAGCTGCTCTGTGTATGCTGGGAATCAAACTGGGGTCCTCTGCAAAGGCAGTCAATGCTCTTAACCTCTGAGCTGTCACCCCAGTTCCTCCCCATTGTCCTCTGAGACAAAAATCTGTCAATGGGGTTTTGAGCTCAACAATTGAATTATGCCATCTAGGCTGTGAGCCTTTAGGGGTCCTCCTGTCTCTGCTAGGGAGACATACTGGGGTTACAAATGTATGCCGTCGGGCTAGAGAGATAGCTCGCGGTTAAGAGCACTGCCTGCTCTTCCAGAGGTTCTGAGTTCAGGTCCAGTAACCACATAGTAGCTCACAACCATCTGTAATGGGGATCTGGTGCCCTCTTCTGGTGTGTTTGAAGACAGCGACAGTGTACTCACATTCATGAAATAAATACATAAATCTTTAAAAAAAATTTATATATAACAAAAACAAAAAATGAATGCCATCATGGCCAGATATTTTTTTGTTTTTGTTTTTTCAAGACAAGGTTTCTCTGTGTAGCCTTGGCCGTCCTGGAACTCACTCTGTAGACCAGGCTGGCCTCGAACTCAGAAATCCACCTGTCTCTGCCTCCCAAGTGCTGGGATTAAAGGTGTGCGCCACCACCGCCCAGCCAGATTTTTTTTTTTTAACATGGATTCTGAGAATGAAACCCAGGTTCTGCCACCTTTGTTGACCAAAGGCTTCAGAGCGGAAGGGACCTAAATGGTTAATGCTTATCCCGGACAGGCCTGGTGTCCATCAGCATAGGAAAGGCTCTGGCAAGTCTTGAAGGAAAGGAACTTGGCCACCTTTACTGAATCCGTAGTTTCTCACCCCCTACCCGGCTCCTGGGCC
Organism: Hylomyscus alleni; assembly: GCA_019843855.1. NCBI lineage: Eukaryota > Metazoa > Chordata > Mammalia > Rodentia > Muridae > Hylomyscus > Hylomyscus alleni. Next base: position 2,546 of record JADRCC010570297.1, on the reverse strand, counting down.
TCTTTACACAAACGAACAGCTTCTGGAACACATGCCCAGACAGACAGACAGACAGAGTCCAAACCGCTTGATGCCGCATGCCAGTCCACTCAAAACCTGGCTGACAGCTGTCGTCGTGGCTCAGAACCAGGAAAGAGACCCAGCCCAGCAGCCAATGCCGTGCCCAGCTGTGCCATGCCCCTCCACCACGGATTCCCTCTAACTGTGCTCTGCCCCATCCTCCTCTGAGGACGTCACGACCCCGTTTCTTCTTGTGTGGGATATGGAAGGCAGAGTGCACCGGGGCCTTTCCCTTAACTCGCCGGTCACTTTCCAGGAGTTCTGTCCTGTCCAGCCCGATCTCGCCACAGGAGAGCTGGGCTGACTGATGTTCGCCACCACAGCTGGGTTGTCGGGATTCAAACTCAGGGCCTCACGCCTGCACAGCAAGCCCTTCACCCACAGAGCCAGCCCCAGCCCCTCAGGAGACAAGTCCCCCCTAGCAGCAGGCTTCAGCTTTTTCTTGGGGCCTGTTGTCTCAATGATCTGTGAGCCACGGGGAGGGACTTAGCGACTCTTTGGATTGACCTTGCTCCTGCCAGGACAGTCATTCTAGAGACCTGGCTGCCTTCTTGCTTTGCTGCTTGTTTTTTTTTTTTTTTTTTTTTTTTTTTTTTTTTTTTTTTTTTTTTTTTGAGACTAGGCCTTGCCCAGTAGCCCAAGCTGGTCTGTAACTGACAGCAAACCCCCTCAGGTGGTTGCTGAGATTTCAAGGCATGAGTCATTAGAAAACTTCTCTGCTCAAACTAGGATTCAGAGCCTTGTGGTGGTGGCGCACGCCTTTAATCCCAGCACTTAGGAGGCAGAGGCAGGCGGATTTCTGAGTTCGAGGCCAGCCTGGTCTACAGAGTGAGATCCAGGACAGCCAGGGCTATACAGAGAAACCCTGTCTCGAAAAAACAAAAAAAAAAACCAAACAAACAAAAAAAAGATTTGTAACTGTAACTGTCAACATATAAAAATCCAAAGTATTCTACACAAACCCCCAAACTTTTGTTTCTCTGGGGGACATCAAATCTAACTTAAGGTGGCAGTCCATTTGTGTAGGCCACAGTGGACCCTGAGTGTGTCGCCACTGTCGCCTGGTGGTTGTCTGTGGTATGACAGGAATGATTTTGTGGTCCAGGCTGCTGCTGGAAGGAGCCCTGCTATGACTGGACTGGAAATATCCACACTTGACCCTTTAGGGCTTAGCTTAAGGTGGACCTGCCCACTGTTGGTCCCAGTTTCCCCCCCCACCCCCCAATCTGTACTATGATGTTGGGACTGGCCCAGGGGCCCGGGCTCCTTGTTTTTGTTTTAGAGCACTGTCATTTAGAGCTTGGAACCCAAGACTCTGTTGGGAAAATTCTCCGCCCCAAACTGCAGATGTCCAGGCCCTACCCCACGCCTACGGCTGTGCAGAAAGGCTGGAAACCAGCAGGTAGCCATCTGTGTGTGAGCCACCTTCCTCTACTCCTCGAATTCACTATCAGTGGCTGAGTTTTCACCTTTAGCAAGGTTGTCCCCTCACTGGAGTGGCCACCTGTGCTGGAGTCTTCCAGTATTTCCACTCGAAATGACACCCAAGGATGGGAGGGTTGCGTGACGGAGCTTGGACATGCTGCACTGGGAACTGGACGGGAAGGCTGGGTCTCTAGCCCCGCTCCAGACTTAGAACTTGAAGTGCGCATGGCCATCTGAGGGAGTGACTCAGATTCTTGGGAGAGTTTGAGGGACCCTGGGCTGAGCTGCCCGGTCCAGGGCAGTAGCCACTAGTTGTCCATGTAGACTCCTTACGCTGTAATACAAGAGAAACCCCAGTTGCCCAGGATCGGGGGGCCATGTTGCGAGTTCTCAGTGCCCACGTGTGGTGGTGGCATGGCGTGATCCGTGCATGAAGAAGAAAGATTGGTGACTTCTCTTTCTAGGTGGTTCTAAACCCGTGTGGATCGTGACCCTGTTGGGGGTTGAATAATTCTTTCACAGGGGTTGCCTGGAACCACCAGAACACACAGATGTTCACATTATGATCCATAACAGTAGCGAAGTTACAGTTAAGAAGTAGCAACAGAAATAATTTTATGTTTGGGGGGGGGTCACTACAACATGAGGCATATTAGAGGGTCGCAGCATCAGGAAAGTTGAGAATCGTTGCACTAGATAGTTCTAGGTGATTCTCAGAGGATGAAGAACAGGACGCTTGAGGAGAAGGCGGGGTCCGGGGGCGGCTCCTTGATGGGTTACCCAACGTGGAGTAGGGTTGGCTGCAGTGGACGAGGGCAGCTCCCACCTTCTCCTCACTGGTTCCCTTCTGTGTGAGCAGGATGACATCATCAACCTGCGGTCACAACAGCAGACCTCCCACGAGGGCACCCGGAACATCCTGAAACAGATGGAGGTGAGCTGGGGGGTGGGGGAAGGGACAGGGAGCCTCCTGCACCTCTCCGTCAAGTCAGGTGGCCTGTCCTGACACCACCACAGAACCCTGGTCGCTAGGCGCTGTTTATTGCAAAGATCAAACCCAA
>JADRCC010570292.1:3423-16826 GCA_019843855.1 Hylomyscus alleni | reverse complement strand
TGAGAATTGAAGGTTTCACTGTTCGTATATATAGTTGGTTGTTAACCAGTGCAGCCTCCCCAGAGTCTCACTGTCAACCCCTCTGCTCTCCTCACCTGCTTTTGTAGCTTTCCACCTGGACACTGATGAGCTGGCGCCTGGGTTCTCAGGCTAGTTCCCCCTATTTCCAGGTCCAGGAGCTTGGAGAGGAGAAAGAAGTCTGGGATTCCAGGGAAAGGAACAGGGTGGAAGTGTGCAGTAGCAATGAAACAATTGCTGGATGACCTAAAGAGAATAGTCCCAGCTGACAGTCCCAGCTCAGGCCTGTGAACGGCATGGAGACTAATGCTTGTCCCTTTTAAGCGTTACCCTTGGCCAATGTTGTGGCTGGGTTTACCATTCTTCCTTGGTTTGGGGAGGAGCAAAACCTGTTCCTGTGGGTAATGGGGTTGGAACTCTGTATACTGTGCTTTTGAGGCTGAGATTCAGTCACAAAGAAATGATGGTTTTGTAACAGAGAGCAGTTTAGAGCATAAAGCTCTGGCCAGAAGGCCGGAGTAGCGTTGGGCTGGACAGGAATCACTCAGCCAGTGGAAACTATTGGAAAACCTAGTTAATGATGAATGGCAAATCATCCCAGGAGGTAGGGATACAACCTAGTGGGTAAAGGCTTGCCTAGCATGCATGAAGCTCTGGGCTCATCTCCCAGCACTATATAATTTAGATTAAAGGCATTAGATAGAAAATCTTATTCCAACCATCTCCTTCCCCCTTTAAAGAACCACGTGGATCCTCTGGGCCGACGGCAGGTGTTATTTATCCTGTTACCCAAGATGTCTTCTTCAGAAGAGACAAAAAGAGGTGGAGGGTTGGAGGCAAGCTATTTTGAGGATCAGAGACTATACTTCTGCCACAAGGGAGTCCAGTCCTCCTCTCTGACCTCTCTTCTGCCCCAGTGTTCCGCCTAACCACAGGGTCCGGGTGAGGCAAGACCTCTAGTACCTGAGTTGACTGTTCCTAAGTGATGGGTGTGAGTTTTCTGCATAAGGAACACGAATGGCTATTGGCATCAGATAAGTTGCCTCCAAGTACAGGGGCGCAGTAGCTTCAAAGGTCAACGCAGGAAGGAAAAGCAAAAGGAAATGGAATTCTAGCCATTCCCTGTCCATCCGGGCAGTGCACCAGCCATCAGGAACCTACTGGTATGTCTCCCACTTCCGCCCCTGCGGTTGAGGCTCTTCTGTTGGAAACCCTGTTTATAAAGTTCGACTTAGGCAGGACCCGTTGAAATCAAAGAAAGGGAGGGTATTTTATGGGCTTCTTAATTTATGGATAAGCAAACAAATGGTGACTTGTCAGGACTTCCTTCGGGATTGTTAATGCAAGCAAACTATTTTGACAGCAAACAAAAGTCCCTATAAATCACCTGTTCGAGTAGCTGGCATGGATCCCGCGGTATGAGAAGTGTTTCAGGTTGAAACCTTTGAGGGCAAAGACTGAGCTGATGTAAAATGGGTGCAGTCGATGCCCCCAAAGTTTACATACACTCAATGAGTTAGTGATAAGTGCTCATCACTCCACGGGGCATGAGAGGAAGTCTGAACACTTTGTTAAGTGAAAATCAAGGGTTGTCCTGGAGACTAAAAGTATCCAAAGGTGTGTCAGGAACACTGCAGACAGAAGTCACAACAGAACAGAGGCAGAAGGCACAACTCTGCAATTTCCTCCTCCTTCATAGTGCAATCCCCCCTCCAGCCTACACAGTGACAAACAAAAGTCTGGAAAGGTTAGAAATAGGGAGAGAGATGGGCTCTCTGTTTCTTGAATTTGCTACTCAATACAGACAGAGTTTACAAAGAATAGTGAGGCAGGTTGCTTTGAATATCATTGTGCTCCCACATTAAACACAGACAGGAATGAGAGTCATCTCCACTCTCCAAATGTTCTGTCTTACATAGTACATGCAATACTACATTTTACATAGTACACATAAGTACATACAGTACATATATAGTATACTTTCTGTCTTATAGTGTATAAATATGTTGTGGAATCTTAGGCAAGGATGAGAAATATTTCTGCTAAGGATTGCAGCATCTTGAGGGCCTAAAGGAAGCCCATTCCACCCGAACTGGCATTTGAGAGAGACAAGCACGCATCATGGCGTTGGAGCACACAGAGGGCGAGTCACGAAACAGCAGATTCCAGCACCAAATTCAGAGTCACCCAGGGAGGGAGGTATGGCGGAGACACTGTGTGCTTAATATTCAATTCTGCTCCAGTAGAACATGGTGCCCAGGAGAACCCAAAACTAGAATTAAAATGGGGAAGAGAGGAAAACAAAGAATTAAGATTTTTTTTTTTTAAAAAAAACTACTTTAATATAAAACAATTATGTTCCTTCCATTCAGGCTTAGGTGACACGGGGTTTCTAGTACTAATTTAGGCGATGGCAATCTTTTAAGGGCAGATGCTGGTCCTCATCCTGAGAGAGCATTGATTATATAATCTGCCGCTCAGAGCGATCTCCCCATTCCCCACGCTCCCACCCACTTCCCACCTAGTCTCTCTGACTTCTCAAGTGCTCTTTTCATTTCCATACTGAAATAGCTTTGAGGAAATTCTTCTCTCCCGTTATCAAGGCTAAGTACTCTCCAAAATGCTCCTGTTTCTAGGCAGAAACTACTTGGATGGTCTATCTTCTTCATTTTTATTTACTTGTTTGTTTTTGAGATGGGCTCTCACAGAGCTGGGCCCTGAGCTTTCTATATGGCCAAGGACGACCTTATGATTTCAACTTCCAAGTTATGAGGCTATAGGTATGTGCAAACCATGTTTGGTTCACATAGTGCTGGGACCGAATGTGGGGTTTTGTGCATACTGGGCACGTTCTCCACCAACTGAACTAGATCTCCAGCCCTTAGGTCCGTTTTTTCTCCTAATCTTAAAACCTTTGGTCCTAAGGGACTTCCCTAACATCCTAATATGCTTGCCATCTTTGAATGACTGCCTCTGAAGAGTACCACAGACCCTTAAGACTTCTCACTCGTGTATGGAGTTGGAATGTCCAAGCTGTTTCAGGTCTGCCATCTACTTCCAGGGATCCTAGCCATGCCGCCTTGCTTTCCTGAGCCCCAGTCTCTGTCTCTATAAAATAGACGTCATATCTTTTTCTCTCTACCTCAGATCTAGGGCTGTGAGTAAGATAAAGAAATAACAACTGAGCCTCTTATTTACTAAGGATGATATGAATCAGGGACATCTGTCTTCAAAGCTCTCTGAAGAGCCAGAAGTACAGGGAAGATAAGTAACTATAACCCAAAGTCATGGGACCCAATGGACTTTAGAGTATTCCTTATCAAGCTTTACAGGAAAGCTCTGAGAGCCAGCCATTTGATATGCCTAGGAGTTCTTCTCAAGCATGATTCTTTGCTGGGTAGATATACCTACTGCTCTTGAGGGGTTTCCTATAAAGACTATCTGACATGGCGTCTCATCAACATTAGACTCTCAATATCATTAGCTCTTATTCCCCCGCTGCTGAGTTTCGGGAGATATTTACAATATCTATAATTTAGAATTCGATACATGTATACAGTGTTGGTTGGCAACTCCATGATACTCAAAAGCCTTTGAATATCCAGTAGTTCCTGCTCAGAAAGACACTTCCCTGTTGTCTAGTAAGTTCATTTAACACATTAACGAGTTTTTACTCTGTGCTATGCTAGGTCCTGGGGAACAAAGAGCAGCTGGTCCTCGGCCTCTGACAGCATCAAATGCGTCACAGGGACATCATTTCACAACAGAGATGAGGTCCTAAGAGGGATCATAAAACACTTCCTGAAGGAAGAGCTTTCTCTCTCCTCCCTCGTTTATATGCTCTCATTCAGTTCTTTTCAAAGCATAACACACAAGCGCCCTTCAGGGATCAATGAGGTCAAGAATATTTCAGCGGTTTTTGTTTGTTTGTTTGTTTTTGTTTTTAACATGGGCTCTGGTGATCTAAAAGCAGCATAAGGTCAAGTCTCAGGAAGAATGGAGGCAGGAGGACTAAACTACATTAGTGCCCACTGCATTCTGCACAGCTATGCCCTTCTCGGGGAAAGAGGAAATGGGAAGTTTTATCTGGTATTGTCTTCCATGCAACAATAAAAGCTACTGGTTGTATTGCACTTTGACCGTTGATTACACATCTTTTAAATGTTCTCTGTGGTTTAAAAAAAAAAAAATCTCATTGCATATTGAAATACAATTGTCCCGGAAAGAAAGTACGTACGTGTCTAATTGGTTATGCACTGACCTAACGGTTTTTTTTTTTTCCCTTTCTGGAAACATCATTTTTACTTGAAAAAAACTAAAAAGTTTAGAAAAGAAGCTGTGGTTATGGCTGTTCAGGCTTGGCTCTTTGGACAGATATTTTCTTTGAAATCTACAAGACTAGTCTGTTACCTTAAGGAAAACACTTGACTACTGTATACTATCAATAATAAAGTTGGGTTTTGAAGCAAAAATCAGATCTCTGGAAAATTGATATGCTGTCGTGGGTTTGATAGTACCCAATTGTTTGAGACCTTCATGAATGTGATCTCTTGGTGTCACATAAAGAAATCAATGATTGCCAGCAAGTGCTATGAAATATAACGAGTCAGCTTTCCCCCCAAACAGCCAGGACATGATGTTCTAGACTTAGGTGTAGGCCAAAGATTTATGCAAATAGTACAACAAGTTCTTCATTAATCTAGTTTCAGATTCCATATTGCCACAGACCTTGGTGGGCATGGTTTCAAAGGAAGAGTCATGATATTCACTTTCACATAAGGTTATCAGAATATTCCTGTTTTTAACTACACCTCATTATGAAGGATCTACTTTCTTCTAGTCCCACAATACTGGCAACGTGTTAGCACAGACCGAATGGGAGAGCACATGTGGAAGATGTGACTTCTTTTTCCAAGCCAGACATCGACAGGATTGGAAAAACATGTAAAGCAATGTTACTTCGTGAATTGGTTTTATTTTGTAAAATAGTTATAATTTCCCCACCAGGATTATGTTGTTTATATAAACTTATAATTGGCTTATTAACTTATTTTAAAACAAATTAATAAATATTTAATTTTCTCCACTCATTATACTTAATGAAAGTAGATGGCAATAGAAAGGTCACATAGAAAAAAATAGCTTTTTCTTTTGATTCTTTAATATATTTCAAGGTGTTCAAGAGTAACTGAAATCAAAGTTCAGGATTGTTTCCCTGAAGTCATGGTTCTCACTTGTGGCAGAAATGTAGAATCATCTGGGAGAGTTACCAAAACAAAGCTACAAACACAAGCAAAATAAAACCAAGTGCCCAGGCCAAGCCATAGGATCACCTGAAGGACCACAGAGTGATGGGTACAAGTTCTACCTTGTCTAGGAGGTTTGAGTGTGTAGCCAGAGCTGGGAGCCAGAGCTCTGACCAAGCCCTCTGTGCCTTACAGAGAGGCAGCAGGGAGTGATGAGAGCTTCCAAGGAGCTAGGCAAACTAAGGATGTGCCTCGGGAGCCCTCTAGAGAGGTGACAGGGCAGGGCTTGAAATGTAGTTGCAGTGAATTACTTAGCCGTGGAGCATAGCTGGAGTTCACTAAGAAGCCTAGGTAAATGCAACCCAGATGCCTAGGTGGGCATCTCGAAGAAGCGTTTACTTACTTGGGTGTATCCTTTCTCCAGTAGAGAAGCTGGCATTCTGCACCTCAAAGGAACCCATTGTCCTTGGCCTGGTGCTAGAAGTTTCCCGACTATCTTAGCTGAAAAACCTTGTTTTCCAGACTTTCTAGGGTGGCTGGAATAGCTGGAGACCTTCTCACATTCTCTCCTTATTGTCCCTTTCTGAAATAAAATGTGCTGAGGATACTCACAGTCCAGCAGAGGATGGCAAATCCAAACCAGGCAACCCCCCAGGCATGCCGGTCCATTGGTCCAGAGATCAGTTCATAGCAGCCCTGGGAAGACAGTTTAAGCTCCATTAACACGGAGAATCCAGAGCAGAGATGAGAACTGAGGGGGAAAGCAGATTCCCGACACACCAAGGGCCTCCGGAGTCCAGCTGACAACCCTGCAACGTTGCCATCTGAGTGACTCCGCCATAACCTTGGGGAATCACAGGAGCCGCCCAGGAGATGGAGAGTCCATGCTGATTCCATGCACCTGAATGTCCAGAGCTAAGTGTGCTAGATTTGCCAGCAAATTTCAACTACTATCCTGGGCTGACCATGAAGTTCAGGCTCCACCCAGTGGCCACAGGTGTGCACTCGATGTTCCGTCTCCTGTGATCCTCCCTTTGTAAATCACATACATGCTCTGTGCCACTCCTCTCCCACTCCCCCGCAAAACCTTTACTCTTTTTTTCATTGTAGGATGCTCAAATGAAAACTCCTGGAATTTTACTTAATTTATTTAACCAATTTTCAACACTTAAGCGAAACCTTTAGGGTCTATTTAAAGGTATATCACAAATACGAACACTCCCAAGTTTCCTCATAGTACTTTAGCCCCTCCAGGGCTTCACTTAAGGGTTAAGCTCGATGGGTTCCTTCTAGTCTATGCCGGTGCCCTCAGCAGACCTTGGACTCAAACTTCACAGCCAGTCCCACAACACCCAGAAAAAGCTCTACTCTAAGGCGCTGTAACATGCCTGGGTCCACAGGATCCCAAGATCCTAGGATCCCAAGAGCTTGGTCACACCAGGATCTCAAGGTCCCAGAGGCAGCTTGACTCCCAGGAGCTCTAACACACTCAGGATCTCAGGATCACAGGATCACAGAGACACCTGAACTCTGAGGAGTTCTGATACAACCAGGATCACAGTTAGGACAGGCTCCAGTCAGATATATCGAGGGCAGGTAGCACTAGAGATAATCAGAGGGCAGGAGGCAAGCATAAGAACATAAGCCGGGTGGTGGTGGCGCAAGCCTTTAATCCCAGAACTTGGGAGGCAGAGGCAGGTGGACTTCTGAGTTCAAGGCCAGCCTGGTCTACAGAGTGAGTTCCAGGACAGCCAGGATTGCACAGAGAAACCCCATCTCGAAAAACAAAACAAAAACAAAAACAAAAACAAAAACCCCAAAATCTCCCAAACAAACAAACAAACAATGGAAAGCACACATACACATGGAAGCTGAACAACGCTCTACTCAATGATAACTTGGTCAAGGGAGAAATAAAGAAAGAAATTAAAGGCTTTTTAGAATTTAATGAAAATGAAGACGCATCATACCAAAACTTATGGGACACAATGAAAGCAGTGGTAGGAGGAAAACTCATAGCTCTAAGTGCGCCCAAAAAGAAACTGGAGAGAGCATACTTACACTAGAAGCCTGACCGCCCACTTGAAGGCCCTAGAACAAAAGAAGCAAATACCTCCACGAGGAGTAGATGGCAGGAAACAATCAAACAAAACAGAACAAAAAGAACTATACCAAGAATCAAGAAAACCAGCAGCTGTTTTTTTGAGAAAATCAACGAGATAGACAAACCCTTAGCCAGACTAACCAGAGGGCACAGAGACAGTATCCTAATTAGCAAAATCAGAAATGAAAAGGGAGACATAACAACCAAGTATATCTTAAAAATCACTCTTCTGTTTGTTGAATATCAACAGTTGAAAATATTAAAATCATGTTTCTACAAAAAAAATATTTCTTCTTTAAAATTCCAGCATGTATGGAGGAGTTGGAGAAGGAAGTGTAAGAGTTGAGGGGGTTGGGGGTTGCAGCCCCTGGAGGGAGCAACAGTGTCAACAGGCCAGACCACCCAGAGCTCCCGGGAACTGGACCCCCAACCAATGAATACACATGGAGGGACCCGTGGCGCTGCCCACATATGTGGCAGAGGATGGCCTTGTTTGACGTTAGTGGGAGGAGAGGCCCTTGGGCCTGAGGGTCATATAATCCAAAGGATTGTTTGAGTGGAATTTGAAGCACTGTTGCAGACAAGGAATTGAGGGAATCTGAAAGATTGAGATAGGGAGTCAGAAAGATGGATAGGTCAGCTTATGGTACGATTGAGGAAATGGGGGCAAATGGAATAAGAGAGGGAGGAAGAAATGGCAAAGACATTGGAATTTGGCTGGCGAGGGATGCTTTGGTTCAGCTGGCAGTGGAGATGGAGTCACTGCAGGCAGGAGGCCAAAGGAAGGTGTCAGAATGGATGTGGAGGTTCAAAGACAGTAAGAGAGGGGAGGGGGCTTAATTTGAGTTTCCCCTTCAAACTTATTATCTAAACTTGAGTAAGCTGATTGCCACGACTAGTGCTATGGTAGAGGGACAACAAGGTTATGCCATAATTCGAAGGTGGACATCTTTCTTTGTTCCTTTAAGAGAGAAGACACTGTACATGAGTGACTGTAGTTTAGGAAAGATGGATTTGCGTGAGTGACTCTTGACATGGAATTGCTGAAACATTATGAGTAGTTTGAGTGATAGACACATTTTATACTGGTTATAAGCAACCTATTTAGCCTTTATTACAGATGAACATAACTGACTGAAGCAACACTGTAACAAGGCGGCTGTACAGTTCAGTGACGGTTGCTCCGGACACTGCTACGAAGCCATCTGATCACTGCCTTATCCTTTGTGAATTAAAGCATCCAGTTGTAGCCCAGGTACCCTGCCAGGTTGAACAATGGTGTCTCTTATTCTAAATGTGTGGTTTGTAGCGTTTACTTCTATAGGGAAAGCCAGATGCTTTTCAACTATCTGACAAGCTGACATATGGCTAGGCTTCCTCATGATGACCACAACCCAAAGCAGGACAGAACATTTCAGTGTGCCATGTCAGCAGACACTGCCTACAGGGGTTCGAGAGAGCTCACCAAGACTTTGGGGGTCTGTTTCCAAGCCTTGATTGGTGTGGCGTCTGTGCTCTGAAGCTATGTGGCTTGGAGTTGAAACCTAACAGCCATTTACTAATTGTGTGAGCTTGGGCAAGGCCCCAGTTAGCCTCTCTCGCTCCATTCCCCATGTACAGACTACAGAGTACAGCCAGCATCGACTTTTGAGCATCATGGACATGATAGTCTGTGTGTGGCACATGGCACAACATCTGGCACTCAGGAAGACCTCAATAAATGTTTCATGATCACCACTGGGTCACCTTCATCAGCACAGAAGCACTTTTGCAAAACCCAAATGTACACAAATCATCATCATCCCAAATCACCAATCTGATACTGCTTGACACGGCCCTTCATCACCTCTGACCTCAGCAGTTGCCATTGCTTTGGAACTAAATAATATTCTTTTGTACATCCTCCCTTCCAATTTACATTTTTGCAAGCCTTCATCTAATGCAAATATTTCTTGGAAAAACCATCTCTAAACATTACACAGACTGTCTTCATTTACACCAAAAAGGTTAGTGCTCCAGAAATCTTCATGTCACAGTCATTTTTACTAAAAATGAATTTGCGGCAATTCTAAATGAGCACCCGCAGTTACTAACAGAGAAGGAAGCAGATGACACGAGGTTTAGGGGAAACATGCAGCATTCCTTACGGACTTTATTCACGGCTGACTCTTACTTTCTTCTTCAGGAGTGGAAGCGCTTTCTGCTAGGTCTTCAGAGAGGAGACAGCTCACCTGACTGTGGTAGTAACCAGGCACTCCGAGCTTGCAAGCATCCAGGTTGAGGGGCTCTTTAAGCTTGTTCATGACACAGCACTGCCGAGGCCAGGGGTAGTCAGCATCGTTATTCTCCACCCGGAAGGCAGAGGTGTATTTCTGCCAGTCTGATGGACCGTTTACACCACAGCAGTGGTCCTGCCGGAGGATGAGAGACACAAGGTTATTGTTATGCTCCACACCAAAGCCACCAATGTCACAAACAAGGCTTTGTGGAGAAAGTATTCAAAAGTATAATATATCTTACAGTACTCAAATATTTCCAAACTGGAGCTCAAGGTTTTTCTAAGTTTCCAATGATGTTTTTATGTTTATTATTTTACCAGCTATGAATGGGCACTTTACTATAATCTGTAAGGCAGTGGCTCTCAACCTGTGTTCATGACCACTTCAGGATCAAATGAGCCCTTCACAGGGTCACATATCAGATATCCTGTGTTTCAGATACTTACATTGTGATTCATAAGGTTATGAAGTAGCAACAAAAATAATTTTATGCCTGGGAGGGTCACCACAACACGAAGAACTGTATTAAAGAAAGAGTTGCAGAACTAGGAAGGTTGAGAACTACACTCTAAGCCTTATTTCTTTTGACTGTAAATGTGAAAATGAACATAGTACTTACTTTATAGAGTTTTTGTGTAGATCAAGTGTGTTAATATAGATAATGTACCTGATGTGGCTCATAGTAAACTCTTAGGAGGCAGCAATTATTATTAATATTTATATCAAGATACATATCGAGAAAAGTGTAATTATTTAAAATCACAAAACAGAAAGTTTTAGTAGTAAAGAAATTATTAGCAATTATTCATGTTTTTTCTATATTCATAGTATTTTCCTAGAGTAATTACGTATTCTTTTTATAAAGGGGAAAGTAAACTGGAAAAACATTTCAGGCCTGGTGGCACACAGCTGTCCCTCTACCTAAGAAAAGGAGGTCAACAGATACATAGCAGATGGCTTGATACTCTGGACACAACTTAAGAGAAAGGCTGTAAACTCTATATTGCGTTCTTCCCTTATCCTAAATTCTGCCAAAATGTGTCTAGAAGGAAGTGAAAATTACAGGCCTCCCTCAACTTTTTTAATAAATACAACCAAGGAATTCTTAGGGCAAAGATCATCTTGAAATGATGTACCATTTTGCCATTTAGATATAGGAACTAGCTAACCAGGAAAAGGATTCATTCTGCGCCGTGCATATGTGCATATGTGTGTATGTATGCTTATGTATGTTTGTGTGTGTGTATGTGTGTGCGTGTGTGTATGTGTTTGTTTGTGTATGTGCATGTGTGTGTACATGTGTTTGCGTGTGTACATGTGTTTGTGTATGCATGTGAGTGTATGAGTGTGTGTATGTGTGTGTGTGTGTGTGCATGTGGAAGTCAGAGCATAATGTCAAGTGTCATTCTCAATTTCTCCACATTATATTCTGAAACAATGTCTCTCACTGAACCTGGAGCTCACCAGTGAGTCTCAGGGAGCCGTGTCTCAGCCTCTTCAGCACCAGGATTATAGACACACATCCCCACATCCCCACATCCAGCTTTTTATATATGTGCTAGGGATTAAACTGTGGTCCTCATGGTTGTGCAGCAGGTGTTTGATTGAGCCAGCCATAGTTCCAGCCCCTCTGTGTCCATCTCTTCAGCCCCTATTCTGTGTTTTAATCAGTGCATCCTAGTGGCACTGAGTTAATAAGGACAGAAACATGACCATTGTGGTTGGCAGGGCAGAAGGGACCGGTAACAGTTGCATGTGTCATGGAAATAGAGTGTTGTGGTCAGAAGCCAATTGCATTTGGCTAATAGCAGCTGAAAGTGTGAAAATGCAAGCCTCGGGCACAGGTTTCTCTCCTGAGACTTGTCATGAATTAGAACTGTATAATGGGTGAGTATTGGCCAGGAGTTCTGGAGGATGATCTTGCAGGCTGATGAATCAGAATGGAGTAAGCCAAAGAAATGGAGAGGAACTTGGAATGGAAGCCAGCGACTTGGGTGTGGGGCAGTCTGTCTGTCTTGGCTGCAGATAAACGTGGATGGGCAGATTTGCTGGGAGAGAGAAGAAGTGGATACCCACCTATGGCTTCTATATTCTTAATGCACGAGGTGTAGACACGGCTGAGGGTAGGGAGGAGTTTGGCAGAGGCGAAAATGGAAATCTATGCAATAGTGACAAAGCAGATTTCTTGGAAAATGCACCAGGAGACAGAGTGCCCGTGTGAGCTTTACAGTCGAAAATTTAAATTAGCACAGCTGGGGGACTTTTCCCAGCAATATTTAGCCCTTATGGGAGGAGTGGGCAAAATCTGAATCACCTTCTAAAGAGACTGTGTCAGAAAGATGAAGTAGATTCACAATGGAGCAAAGGAGCCAACAGAGAGCGAAGGTTATAAGAGAAAGCAGGAAAGGGTGTTGGGAAATGAAAACATGGATAATTGATTAGAGGTCTCAGTGGGACAAAATGATGACATGAGGATGTTAGAGCCAATGTCGTCAGAAACCGGGTGGCACGGTTACTGGTGATGACATGCTGGCTGTTGCCATGGAGAAAGGTGACTGAGGTGATGGAGGAGATCTGTGGAATGCACGAAGATAAAGAATTGACAGAACAGATGTCTGAATCCCCATGAGGTTTGTAAATCCTCATCTGGAGCAGGATGATTAAACCGAATGGCAAGGGCACAGTTGGTGATACTGAAATCCCTAGTGGAGGGAGGCAGGGGAATGACCATGTGCAGTGTGGTTGATGAATAACTACAATAAGGAGATCCCAGACTGATGGCATGGACTTCAAGTTTTTGAACAAGGAGGCAATCAGGGGAAGACATAGTAGAGAAGCCATGCAGAGCTTCTAGGTCCCATGGCACATGAAGGTGAGGGGACAGACAGGAGACACTAGGAAGTGCCAGGTGTTTAGTGAAGTAGGAGTGTAAAGGTAACGTTGAAAGGGGTAGAGTAGACTGAACAGTATGTGTGTGTATATGTGTGTGTGTGTGTGTGTATGTGTAAGAGAGATAATGTGAGTGTATGTCAGTGAGTGTTTGTATCTATGTGAGTGCCTGAGTGAGAGTTTGTGTGTATGTGTGATTGAGTGTGAGAATTTGTATGTGTGTATGTGTTGGGGCCAGTGGAGAATTGACTCACATTAGAGGTTACACACAAAAGACAACATGGGCAATACTCTGGGACACTTGGGGTTCTGATGGTATTTGGGATGGGCATGGTTATGTGGTATGATGGTCACTTAAAACTGAGTGATTAAATCAAATCATGTCTCCTGATACTTAACAGAATTCATCAAAGGAGATGTAAAAGGTGAGACATGTATATGTCACCATTTGAGTTCTCTGTGTGGGAGGTAAGGCACCCTTTTCTGTTACTGTGAGAACTAAATTCTAAGAGACAGGACATATTATTAATCCAAAGTTCCTTAACATACACTCTATAGGCAGGCTAATCAGCATTAAAGCTTTACATAAAATATGGATCTAGAGGCCTCCCTGAGTCATGCATTTAACATTCCCCCATCCTCAGACTCACCAGTAAACAAGAGGTATTGCTGACCTGGCCTGGAACAAGTCTCTTCTTGAAGAAACATGCTGGAGGGGCTGACTTCACTCTTACCTACATTCAGCTACCCATTCAGATGTGCAGGCGATCCACCAGTGGTGGTCACCCCAGGGGCGATCACCCCAGAACCACACTCCTCTCCTGCAGCATGAGCCTATCCCAGGTCTTGGTGACACACCTACATTCA
>JADRCC010570289.1:10612-23594 GCA_019843855.1 Hylomyscus alleni | reverse complement strand
CCAAGAAGCACTTGCCTACAAGAGCCTAGTATGGCTGTTCTCTGAGAGGTTCTATCAACACCTGATTAATACATATCCAGATACTCACAGCCAAGCACCACACACAGCCCAGGGACCCCAATGTAAATCAGTATTTTAATAACATTCATTAAATTGGCAAACTTCCAAGCATTTGGTCTCTCTCAGGCTCCATGTATTCATATGTATGTATGTGTGTGTATTTGTGTATATCAGCATATATATGTATATATATACATATATATGAGTGTGTATGTGTATACATATATATGTATACATATCCTATATATGTGTGCTTGCTCATATATATTTTGATATAATCTCCTACAGATTTCTAAACTCACTAATTTGTACAAATTAATTTTTCTAATACTAGATACTCTCAATTGGATGATATTCAAATTCTTTTCAAATTTAATTACTTTTCATCTTCAACTTCAAACTCAAACTACAGTTAGATATTTCTAATGAGTTTTAATTACTTCTCTTTTGAAATTATAGATTCTATTTTACTCTTTTAACATTTCTATTTATTTGTTCAAAACCTCCATTTGGGGGCACATCATTTTCCTCTCTTCACATTTGACCATGGGTTCTTTGAGTTTCCTGAGCATATTTTATAGAGTTGAGTGCATGGATTTTTTCTTTTTATCTATTTTTAATTACATCATTTCTTCCTTGCTTTTCTGTACTCCTGCTTCATCTCTTTAACTTCATAAATCCTGTTTTCTTTAGTTGTTACTGCATACATATATGCGAAGATTTTAAACAGTCACCTGTCCAAGTCAAAATGTAGTATGTTTCATTAAGATATGCCAGTGAAATCAGTAATGAGTGCTACTGCATGCCGATAAAAATAGAACCAACTCATAACACTGGAAACTCTGAATTCTTGGGAGTAAACAGGGTCATAGTATTGCCCCACACCAGTGGGATTTTATAGTCTAGTCTTGTAGTTTCTTACAAATCCATAGATACCCTGCTCATGCATTCCAATGATCATACTCCTTGATCTTTATCCAGAGGCACTGAAAATTTATGTCCACAGTAAAACCTGAAGATAGATGATTGCATTAGCTTTCCCGATGATATCCAAAGTGCAGAGGCAACTAAGATTCCCTTCAGTAGGTGAATGGATAAAAACATCTGTGTTGTTACATTCAGGCAACACAACATTCATCCCTGAAAAGAAATGTATTGACAAGTCATAGGAAGGCATGGACGAACTTCCTATTGATGTCACTAGGGAAAACAAGCCTTTATGGAGCAATCACATGCACAATTGCTCCAAATATTATGATATTGGAGCAAAATTATGGAGACAGTGAAAAATAGTGTTCTTTACAACTTAGGACATGTAGAACACATACGTATGCAAAGCATAGAAGATTTGCAAGACAGTAAAAAGCTTTTTGATATTACATTGCTGCAAACACGACACTGTATTTTTCCAAAGATGAGGAATGCCCAAGATCAATAGTTCTTATGTAAATTATAGAGCCCAGCTGGCTAAGATGGGTTAATAGATGCATACTAGTTGAGCCGTTGAACTTATTAGTTTGCTGTTAAAAATGAGAAAGCTAAGCATGTAAGAAAGAAAGCACATGAGGAAAATTTCTCTGCCTTCCCCTTAGCTTTGTGATGCTCTAAAAAGGAGACTTTTAAAAGGTTATATACTGTATTAATTCATTCACATATGTACTGTAAAAAGCAAAGTTACGGAGATGCTTAAGAAATCATTGGCTGCCAAGGCTTCCCGGCACCACCGATAGATTCTGAAAAATACTGAACTTGAGCTGTGTTTTCTTTCTCTAAATTAGCAATTACATTCTAATCACAACAAACACAACAGATAAATTCCGAGTAATAGATATTCTATAAAAATACTTGGCAGTTGCCTCTCAGATTTTTCAAGGACATAAAGAAAAAGAGAATCAAGCAATGAGAATCTGTTTCAGGGTGTGCCTAAATTCTCTGTGTTCCTTATATGCAGCTTTTCTAACCTTAAAATACTATTAAAATATTAAAAAGGCAAAGCCGTAGAGATAGCTTGATGGCTAAGAGCACTGGCTGTTCTTCTAGAATAACATAAACATCTGTAATTCCAGGTCTAGGGAACCTTAGGCCCTCTTCTGGCCTCCATAGGCACCAAACATCAGTGCAGTGCATAGATACAGATGCGGTCAAAACAGTCACATCCTCTCACACATATTTATACTCACCATACTTATATAAACTCACACACACAATTGTACACACATACACACACACACACACACACACACACACATACACATGCACACACACACACACATGCCTGAAATGAATTGAGCAAGTGAAAAACAGAGGCTTATTGAAGGTTACAGAAGCCAAAATATTGAGTTAACAATTTCTCATTTACCGAATAGTAACTCTCAATTCTTTCTACTCTAATCAACTCAACTCAGTCCAAAGGCACTAAGAGAAATTTATTTGTTCTAAGAACTGAAAAGTCCAGAGAAATTTGCCAGCCTTGGAAAGGATAGAACTTGGCATTCAAAAATGTCTCTGGATCTCTGCAGTTCATCACAGATTTACTCTGCTGCCTCTGCTCTCTGGAGACTTCCACTGAATGATGGAAAGTGACCAACAACAGGGCCACGTTCTTGTTCTTCTAGCTCAGCAGCATTTGTTTGGAAATATGGCTGTCTCTTCCCAATAACTTTAACGAAAAAAAAAAACAAGATTGGGTCCTATGCACTGGGATTATCACACAACACTGTGTTTAAATGGGATGCCTCATAACACCGAAATAAAGTCATCCTACCTACCTAATCCTTGGGAAAAGAGAAGGTGTCATAGAGATGGAGGAGGCAAATAGAAATAGTTGATGAAAAATCAATAACAATAGGAAAAATTACTGAATATGATTTCAATTCTCAGGCTTGGTTACTGACTACAGAATTAACATAGAAAGTCAGTGTAGAAAAACATGTAAAGAAAAGGATATGTCTGAAGCAACAGTAGGACAAATTCATCAAGTTTTAAACAATTTGATTTTCAGTTACATAGAGACAATGGTTAAAACAGATGAGGATTAATGGAGAAGACAAAACGATCAAATAGGCTTGTTTGTGAACTGTATTTTATATGCTACATAGAAATGTAAACATATGTAAGCGCAACAGAGAAGTAACCAAGGAATTCTCTGCTTGCACTGTAAGAGAAGTACTATATTCTGTAATCCTTTTCATGTTATATAAATAAAGGCATAATTTTGTACATTTACGAAGTTTGAAATAAAAGCTAAAACTACTCTTTATTTTATTAAGAAACTTAGATTTTAAGTAATAAAATGAAGCCTGATGCACAAAATGTGCAAATACAATAATCTGATGTTTAAGTTGGTATAAGTTTACTAAAGTTTGCCTCCTATTGCTCCTCTTTTTCCTCAAATGAATGTCTCTTCTCTTTGATCATGAAAAAGAAGCCAACACAAAATAAACTCAATGAGACTTTTGGAAATTTTTTTGTCACATAATACTTGTCTGTTTTTTAAAAAGTATTTTATTTATTTACATTCCAGAAGTAAATGTATCACTATTTGTAGATGATATGATTGTATAGATAAGCAACCCCCAAAATTCCACCAGAGAACTCCTACAGCTGATAAACAACGTCAGCAAAGTTTCAGAATATAAAATTAACTCAAACAAATCAGTAGTCAATCAGTAGTCTTCATTTATACAGATAATAAACAGTCTGTAAAAGAAATTAGCGAAACTATACCCTTCACAATAGCCACAAATAATATAAAATAACTTGCCGTAACTTTTATTTAGCAAGTGAAAGATCTTTTATGACCAGAACTTCAAATCCTTGAAGAAAAAAAATCAAAGAAGACCTCAAAAGATGGAAAGATCTCTCGTGTTCATGGAATGGTAGGATTAACATAGTGAAAATGGCCATCTTACTAAAAGTAATCAACAGATTCAACACAATCCCCATTAAAATTCCTACACAATTCTTCACAGGCATGGAAAGAACATTTTTCAATTTCACATGAAAAAAAAAAAAAAAAACAAAACAAAAAAACCTAAGATAGCCAAAACAGTTCTCAACAACAAAAGATTTCCTATGGGAATATCCATTCCAGACCTCAAGCTGTACTACAAAGCAATACTGATAAAGACTGCATGGTTTTGGTACAGAGATAAACAGGTAGATCAATGGAATAGAACTGAAGACCCAGAAATAAACCCTTACACTTATGGACACTTGATCTTTAATGAAAAAGTAAAAAATATACAGTGGAAGAAATGAAACATCCTTAATAAATGGTGCTGGTCTAACTGGTGGTCTGCACATAAAATAACGAAAATATATCCATATTTATCACGTTGCACAAAGCTCAAGTCCAAGTGGATTAAGAACTTCAACATAAAGCCAAATACACTGAAATCTAATAGAAGAGAAAATGGGAAAGATCCTCAAACTAATTGGAACAGAGGAAAATTTCTGGGACAAAACGCCAGTGGCTCAGGCTCTAAGATCAACAATTGATAAATGGCACCTTATGAAACTGTAAGGCTTCTGTAAGACAAAAAGACAAAACAGCAACTTACAGATTGGAAAAACATCTTGCTAACCGTACATCCAATAGAGGGCTAATATCTAATATATATATATGTATATATATATACATATATATACATATATATATATTAACTCAAGAAATTAAACTCCATAAAACCCAAGTAACCTTATTTAAAAATTGGGTACAGAGCTAAACAGAATTCTCACCTGAGGATACTTGAATGGCTGAGAAACACCTAAAGAAATGTTCAGCATCCTTAGTCATCAGGGAAATACAAGTCAAAATTACCCTGAGATTCCACCGTACACTAATCAGAAGGGCCAAGATAAAAAACTGAAGGGACAGCACTTGCTGGCAAGGATGTGGAGAAAGAGGAGCATCATCCATTGTTGGTGGGATTGCAAACTGATACAATTACTCTGGAAATCAATCTGATGATTCCTCAGAAAACTGGAAATAGTTCTACCTGAAGGCCCAGTTCAACCCCTATTAGACATATACCCAAATGATGCTCCACCATACCACAAGGACACATGTTCATATCAGCCTTATTTTTTTAACATGATAGTTTTGTTTCTCTTTTTGTTTGTTTTAATATACTATTATTTCTGGTTTTGCGCTTTTTTTAAAATAGGATTTCTGTGTGTGAACACGTCTCTGTACCTATATGTGTTTTGTCTGCTTTTTCTTTGCCTTTGTCTTTTGTTAGTTTATATTTCATCATCCCCTTCATCATCATTATGTTGAACTGTTTGTATTTTCATGAAAAAGAGAGACAGACAGACA
The DNA here is from genome assembly GCA_019843855.1 of Hylomyscus alleni. Lineage (NCBI taxonomy): Eukaryota > Metazoa > Chordata > Mammalia > Rodentia > Muridae > Hylomyscus > Hylomyscus alleni. Next base: position 18,214 of record JADRCC010570289.1, on the reverse strand, counting down.
GACAGACAGACAGACAGACAGACCAGACCAGACATAGACACATAGACACAGAGAAACGCGGAGAAAAATAGTTTGGATTTGTATGGGTAGAGAAGTTGAGAGTTTCTGGTAAGAGTTGGAGGAAAAGAAACTGTAATCAGAATATATTGTATGAAAAATCTGCTTTTAATAATAAATGATAAATATAGAACAAGAAAAAGACTTCCATATTCACCAGTAGTATAAAAATATATAAATATAATATTATAAAACAACTGTTTGATCTTAAATAAGGATAGCAAAAACTGACTGTGCTTGGTCAGACCTCAAAAGTTTCTTTCACACCAATGAATAGCCATGTATTTTTATACTCTTTGTAACTAGGACAGAAAAGGTCACAATAACTCAGTGAATCCCATATAGAAATTGGCATTTTTTGATTGTTAGCAGCAGAGTTTTACAAAGTCAAAAACTAAGCAAAGTAAAATAAATATGTGCAAATGTATATCAACATATATATGTAGGTTGAATGCAGGGTTATTTCCAAAATCAAAGAGAATGCTCACTCCAATGTGTCCCATTGGAGTGTTTCTTTTAAGTACTTTAGAATTCAACTATTTTTGGAGATTCTGGAAGATACTGTACAAAAGCCATTACAAATATGTACATGTCTATGTAACATGTAGTTAACTCTATATTGTATATATTTCTCACCCCATATCCATTACCATTGCTGATTTTATTCATAATATCCAAGTTATACAATCCACTGATAGTCCCAGCAACATATGAATAATTGAATAATATGTGCCACACAGATGTGCACATATATTCTCACAAGCATATGAATAAAAACAAAATACTTTTCTCAAAAAGGAAACTATAGAATATATATCAAGAAATTTCATTTAACTGAAGAGGCAAGGAAATTTTCTTAGTTGTAGGAAGATGAATGAAAAACAAATAATACTACTCAAAATAAGCCGGACTTAATAAAACAAACATCACAGGCTTTCTTGTAGAGTGTAACTCAAAAAAAAAAAAAAAAAAAAAAAAAAGTCCTAAGGAGCTAAGATCTGATTGGAAGAGAGGTTGTAATCCTGTAATCATGGGCAAATGTTTCAAACAGACATAAAGCCAAGTGTATGTGTGTATGGGATGTAGAAATCAAGCCAATAAAAGTCTTAGGAACCCAGGATATAGCAGAGAAGTCCTGCATCAAAAGAACAGCTTCTGAAAAAATCCCAGTGCCACAGGAACCTTGCATCAGGATAGGCTGCTTGACTGATCCAAAAGGACACCAGACTATAGACTATTTTCTGTCCTGACTAAACGCAGATCACAGAGAACTTGATATCCCTTTAGAAGTCACCGGCCACATCCTAAAGAAATGCTACTCTCCTAACCATCCATGTCAATAGTTCTTCAACAAAAAAAAATCCCTCTGTTCATTATGGGATTTTTGACTATGTTGATCTTCTGAAGAAATTCTCTCCCTCCTGGCCAGTTTACATAGTTCCAGAGGTTGCTATGCAGGTTATTTGGGATAAAAGGCATTAATAGACTTACCTGGTACTCGATCCTTCATGCTACAACACTGACCTGATGGCAAGATTTGTCCACTAATATGATAGTGACATGATTGCTTTGGGGCAATCATTCAATCTGTGACTGAATATTATATTTGTTCTACTAGAGAGATTTCATTCCTGGTTCTATAAACATGGTTAACAGTCCATGAATTGGCAGATCACAGGCTCTGGGTAAGGAAAGACAAGCTCTATTGTTGTTTGCTAAATGGCCATACTGTCAAACCACATTCTAGATACTCACGTTTAAAACCATGATTAGTGCTGCTATCCTTAGACAGCGAAGCGACTTTTTGCAGTGGGGAGTGGTTAATACAAGACTCAAGAGTGGTCAAAGTGCCAACTATAAATAATTCTGAGTGCCCAGCTGTGGATGAGTCATCTGTAGTAACTTCCTACCATCCAAGGCTCAGGGAACTTGGAGAAAAGGGGGCTGCAAGAATTTCAGACCAAGTAGATGGAGGGGAAAGCTGTGATGTCCTGACTTCTAGAAATAACATGGCTGCTGAATGCATCAACTGACAGCAGCTGGGTTGCCTGTACAAAACTTGTAAAAAAGCCTTAACAATTTTACAACATTGCAATTTTTTCATCCTAAAATATGTCTCATCCACATCTTCTCATACTGAGAAGCAAAATTAAGCATTGATTCGACCAATGGAAGAAGGAATGAGAAATAGGAGAATGTCACAGAGGCAAATACGACTTGGCTAAATTCCCACAGTTAATTAACACTGTACCAATACAATACTCAGGCTGTCACTCAAAAATCGTAATGTGTAGAAAAGGTTTAATTGATGATCAAGTTATGCTTTAGCCTTGCATTTCTTATTAGTAATATTTATTATAAAAGTACTCTTTATAGTTAGGGTCTATGTTGCAAGCAAAATTATAAGGCTGCGGGGGCCAATAGACTTAGATCTATGTGGCATACAGAACAATCAAGGGAATATTTATTTTTTTAATCAGTTAATGACTTACCTTTCCCTGACCATACAGTGTCATTTTGACTCTTCATGTACCTTTATTAAGGTACGCTCTAATAAAATTGCTTCTGTGAGCCTAGTACTTTATAATTCATAAATGTTTTCTTCATTGAAATAATTCAACACCAGATTGCAAAGCAATGTAATTATTGTATACCATAATGCAAGAGATAAGAGCATCATGAATTAAGTAAATAGAAATTACCTATGCAAAATTTTTACTGGATATTTTACTTATTTACATCTGAAATGTTATCCCCTTTCCAGATCCCCTCCCCAGAAACCCCCTATCCCATCCCCTTCATTCTGCTTCTATGAGGGTGTGCCCCCACCCACCCACTCCTGCCTCCCTGCCCTCCCATTCCCTTATACAGGGGCATCGAGCCTTCAGGGGATCAAGGACATCTTCTCCCATTGATGCCTGACAAGCCCATCCTCTGCGACAAATATGGCTGGAGCAATGGGTCTCACCATGTATACTCCTTGGTTGGTGGTTTACACCCTGGCAGCTCCAATTGATTGATATTGTTGTTCTTCCTATGTAGTTACAGGCTTCTTCAGCTCCTTCAGTCCTTTCTCTACCTCCTCTATTGGTGAGCCCATGGTCAGTTCAATGGTTGGCTGCAAGCATTCACCTCTGTATATGTCAAGTTCTGGCAGAACCTCTCACGAGACAGCTATATCAGGCTCCTGTCATCAAGAACTTCTTGGCATCCACAATAATGTCTACGTTTAGTGACTGTATATGGGATGGATCTCCAGGTGGGGCAGTCTCTGGATGGCCTTTCCCTCTGTCTCTGCTTCACACTCAATATTTACTCCCATGAGTATTTTGTTAAACATTAAAAAGGACTGAAGCATCCACACATTGGTGTTCCCTCTTCTTGAGCTTCATGTGGTCTGTGAATTGTATCTTGGATATTCTGAGATTTGGGGGTAATATCCACTTATCAGTTAGTGCATACCATGTTGTTCTTTTGTGATTGGGTTGCCTCACTCAAGATGATATTTTCTAGTTCCATTCATTTTCCTAAGAATTTCATGAATTCATTGTTTTTAACAGCTGAGCAGTACTCCCTTGTGTAAATGTACCATATTTGCTGCATTCATTCCTCTGTTGAAGAAAATATGGGTTCTTTCTAGCTTCTGGCTACTATAAATAAAGCTACTATGAGCATATTGGAGCATGTGTCCTTCTTCCATGTTGGAGCATCTTTTGTATATATGCCCAGGAGTGGTATAGCTGGGTCCTCAGGTAATATTATGTCCAATTTTCTGAGGAACCACCAAATTCATTTCCAGAGGGATTGTACCAGTTTACAATCCCACTAGCAATGAAGGAGTGTTCCTCTTTCTCCACAACCTCTCCAGCATCTGCTGTCACCTGAGTTTTTGATCTTATCCATTCTGACTGGTGTGAGGTGGAATCTCAGGGTTGTTTTGATTTGCATTTCCCTGATGACTAAGGATGGTGAACATTTCTTTAGGTGCTTCTCAGCCATTCAGTATTCCTCAGGTGAGAAATCTTTGTTTAGCTCTGTACCCCATTTTTCATAGGGTTATTAGATTTTCTGAAGTCTAATTTCTTGAGTTCTTTGTATATATTGGATATTAGCCCTCTATTGGATGTTGGATTGGTAAATGTATTTTCCCAATCTGTTGGTTGCTGTTTTTTCCTATTGACAGTGTCCTTTGCCTTACAGAAGCATTGAAATTTTATGAGGTCCCATTTGTCAATTATTGATCTTAGAGCAAATAATCCATTGGTGTTCTGTTCAGCAACTTTTCCCCTGTGCCCATGTGTTTAAGATTCTTCCCCACTTTCTCTTCTATTAGTTTCAGTATATCTAGTTTTATGTGGAGGTCCTTGATTCACTTGGACTTGAGCTTTGTACAAGGAGATAGGAATATCCCGATTTGTATTCCTCTCTCTACATGCTGACTGCCATTTTTACCAGCACTATTTGTTGAAAATGCTGTTTTGTTTTTTTTTACCCCACTGGATGGTTTTAGCTCTTTTGTCAAAGATCAAGTGATCATAGGCATGTGGGTTCATTTCTGGGTCTTCAATTCTATTCTTCTGATCTTGCTGCCTGTCTTTGTACCACACAACGCAGTTTTTAATCACTATTGCTCTATAGTAGTAGTACAGCTTGAGATCAGGGATGGTGATTCCCCCAGAAGTTCTTTTATTGTTGAGAATAATTTTCACTATCCTAGCATTTTTTATTTCAGATAAATTTGCAAATTGTTCTTTCTAGCTCTGTGAAGAAGTTGGAATTTTGATGGGAATTGCCTTGAATCTGTAGATTGCTTTCAACAAGATGGTCAGTTTTGCTTTATTAATTCTGCCAATTTATGAGCATGGGTGATCTTTCCATCTTCTGAGATCTTCTGAGATCTTCTTCAATTTCTTTCTTCAGAGACTTGAAGTTCTTGTCATATAGATCATTCACTGGCTTGGTTAGAGTCACATGAAAGTATTTTATATTATTTTTTTACTATTGTGAAGGGTTTCATTTCCCTAATTTCTTTCTCAGCTTGTTTATCCTTGGAGTAGAGGAAGACTACTGATTTGTTTGAGTTAATTTTATATCTGGGCACTTTGCTGAAGTTCTTTATGAGGTTTAGGAGTTCTCTGATGGAATTTTTGAGGTCACTAAAGTATAGTATTATATTATCTGCTAATAATGATATTTTGACTTCTTTCTTTCCAATTTGTATCTGTTTGATGTCCTTTTGTTGTCTAATTGCTCTACCTATATTCAATAGGTAGGGAAAGAGTGGGCAGCCTTGACTAGTCCCTGATTTTAGTGGGATTGCTTCAAGTTTCTCTCAATTTAGTTTTATGTTGGCTACTGGTTTGCTGTATATTGCTTTTACTATGTTTATGTATGGGCCTTTAATTCCTGATCTTTCCAAGACTTATACCATGAAGTGGTGTTGAATTCTGTCAAATGTTTTCTCGGCATCTAATGAGATGATCATGTGGCTTTTTTCTTTGAGTTTGTTTATATAGTGAATTACATTGATGGATTTCTATATATTGAACCATCCCTGCATTCCTGGGATACAGCTTACTTGATCATGATGGATGATTTTTTTTTATGTGTTCTTGGATTTGGTTTTCAAGAATTTTATTGTGTACTTTTGCATCAATATTCATAAGGGAAACTGGTGTGAAATTCTCTCTCTTTGTTGGGTCTTTGTGTATTTTAGGTATAAGTGTAATTGTGCCTTTATAGAATGAATTGGATTGGGTTCCTTCTGTTTCTATTTTGTGGAATAGTTTGAAGAGAATTGGTATTAGGTCATCTTTGAAGGTCTGATAGAATTTTGCACTAAAACCATCTGGTTCTGACCTTTTTTTGGTTGGGAGACTTTTAACGACTCCTGATACTTCTTTACAGAATATGGGTCTGGTTAGATGGTTTATCTGATCCTGATTTAACATTGGTACCTAGTATCTGTCTAGAAAATTGTCCATTTCATCCAGATTTTCCAGTTTTTGCATATAGGCTTTTATATTAGGAACTGGTGATTTTTTTTTGAATCTCATCAGTTTCTGATTTTATTAATTTGGATACTGTCTCTGTACCCTCTGGTTAGTCTGGCTAAGAGTTTATCTATCTTGTTGAGGTTTTCAAAGAAACAACTCCTGGTTTTGTTGATTCTTTGTATAACTCTTTTTGTTTCTACTTGGTTGATTTGAGTCCTGAGTTTAATTATTTCCTGCTGTCTACTCCTAGTGGGTGTATCAGCTTATTTTTGTTCTAGAACCTTCAGGTGTCCTGGCAAGCTGCTAGTGTATGCTCTCTCCTGTTTCATTTTGTAGACACTCAGAGCTTAATTTTAAACTTTTCTTTCTCAAATTACATTGAATAGTTCCTGATAAAAGTTTTACTTCTGATAGAAAGTTCCTTACTATGTCTTTAAATTGTGAGTTTTAGCTGCAGCTAATGGAGTGTATACTCTAAGTTTGTAAAACTAACAACAAAAACAACCATTAAACCTGGAGGACTGACTTATGACTCAGTGGTTAAAATCACTGGCTGTTCTTCCAGAGGACTTGGGTTCAAATCTCAGCACCCACCTGATGTGTCACATCCATCTCTATTGCTAGTCCCAGGGCATCAGATAGTTTTTTATGGCCTCCTTAGGCACTAGGCATGCATCTGGTACAGAGACTAACATATAGGCCAAACACCCATACATGAAATAATACTTTATAAGCTAGAAAATAATGTAAAATAACGTAACAAAATTGCAGATTTGTATCTGCCTTTAAAATTGAAATTTGCCTTGGTAAATAAATATATATAATAATTATTTTTAATTGCAACAAAATTTGCTACTTTATTTTTTATTTTAATTTAGATTAGGATTCTAAAAGTATCTGGAAAGGGGAAAACATGAAGTAATGATTGTAGTTTAAATTGATTTCCTAATCAAAAATATTCTTGAAATTGGTCATAGTGGCACACAGCTGTAACCTAAGTACTTGGAAGGATAAGGTAGGAGGGTCATTGTCACTTAGGGGCATGCCTAGACTACAAACTGAGTTCTAAACAGTCATTGCTACATAGCAAGACTTGTCTATACAGAATAACAAACATGCAAGCAAGCAAGCAAGCAAACAAGCAAAAATCCAAAGAAAAACAAAATGTTCTTTTTTTTACTTTGAGGTAAAATAAGAATAATGCATAGTAGGTGTTTGTGTCAATTTATTAAAGTGTCATTAAATACTATGAGTTAAAAACAGATCCCTACAGAAGAGGTAGAAAAGATGTAAGAGCCAGGAGGATGGAGGCCCTTTAACTAAGTTAAGCAAAGCTCTTATGAACTCAGAGATTGAGGCCACATAGACAGAGCATGCATAGGCCTGCACCAGATCCTCTGCAAATGTATTATAGCTCTCAGCTTAGCATTTTTGTAGGACTCCGGATTGTGTGAGTCCATAGGCCTAGGATGCTTGGGCCTTCTCATGAGGCCCTTTTTCTTCTGTTGGTTTGCACCACCCAATTTTGATATGATGTTTTTTGTTTTAT